>CAUYTI010049524.1:0-15150 GCA_963575145.1 Galago senegalensis | reverse complement strand
AATATCATTATAATTATATTATATTATATATTATAAAACTATATATATTATACTAAAACTATATATATATTATATATAATATATATATATTATAGTAAATATATATTATACTAAAACAACTATATATATTATTTTTATTTGGATTTAAAAATCGGTTAATTGGAAATGTAGTATCAACTTTTGAAAGTAAAGGGTCATGAGATAAATGTGGGTGTTTGCCATGGCCTTGATTGCTGTAATAATTAAAATAACACTTTCAAGTTTACACTGTTTAGAAACTTTCTAAATGGCAAAGAGGAGGAACTACTGTTGTTCCAGTACTAGTTGTCTTTATTTTATTCATTCATTCTTTCTGCTTCAATCAAACATTCATAGAATGTTAATAATGATAAATTTACAAAATTCTTTTCAAGTGCTACCTCATTACATTCTTTTAATAATCCTATGTGATAGGTATTCCCATTTTTTACAAAGAAGAAATATTGCAGGAGATAATTACCTTTTTTAATCACTCAGCCCCTGACTCTTCTACATTAATAAAAAGTTTAGTCCTTAAAACTAAATTATTTAAGTTTTAATTGTTTGATCTTATAAAAATTATTAATATTTAGGATAATAAACATTAATGATTATTTTCATAGAGTAAAATACATAATTTATTTTTAATGCTGAGAATTTAACTTTCACCACAAACTATTATGTTCTTATGTTTTAGAGACAGGGGTCTTTTTATGTTGTACAGTCTGGACTGGCACTCCTGGGGTCAAGTGATCCTCCCCACTTAGCCTCCCAAATAGCTAGGACTATAGCAATGCACCACCATGCCTGGCCTATCCAAAAATGAATATAAATAGTAATATATTACTCATAAGAAAGTCCATACTTTGACAACAGTGTTATCGTAACTCACATCCTGATATCTTTTGATTACTTACTGTAGATGGCAGAGTGACACTGTTAAAGTGACAGTGTCTTGAGGTAGTCACCAAAATAATTGAAAAGAGCAAGGAAAATTTTAGCAAGAAAAAGAAAGTTCATTAACAACTTTCACAGCAACCTGAGCCCAGTCCTAGTGACTGTAGGCCCCACAAAAAGCATGGTTTGGGGGTTTACATACAACTTTGAGGAGTATCTGACTGCTTCTTAGAAGACTTCCAGGGTCTCAGTTGACTCAAAATAACCCACCTGCAGGGTCTTGAAAACAGCCCATCTTCAAGAACTTGATAACAACCAACCTACAAGGGTGTAATCCAAATCATTCCTGTATTAGCCCTGGTCAGCCTGACCCAAACCAATCCAGACTAGCCTAACCATATCCATCATCTGCCCTACTCACATCTAGTTCACTGCCTAACATCATCATCATGTTATTGTGATACTACACACATTGTAGGAAGAAGCGACACTGTGACAATTCAAAAGGCAAAGGTTTAGCTGCATAACCTCCCTATGGGAAGATTAGGCATGAAACATACAATCAAATTATAATTTATATACTTAAATTATACTCTACTTTGTGAGATCACAAGCTCATAAATGTCAAAATCATGTCTTGTCTTTTCCATTTTTCTTTTAAAACATTTCATCAATTATTTCAAAAGAAAATGTTCTCTCATATCACTTCCAAAAGTGGAAGGGAATTAGTAATTGACTAGAGGGGGAAAAATTTTAAAATATATAGTTAGTTTATAATGGAAGCATTATTTTCAATGTTTTTCTCAATCCTCTTATAGAACAAAAATTCATACTTTCTGTCTTCATCTGTTTATAATGTTATAACAAAAATATTATAGACTTGACAATTCATAAATAATAGAAATTTATTTCCCTACAGTTCTAGAAGTTAGAAGGCCTAGATCAGGGCCCCAAGCAGGTTTGGTATCTGGCGAGGAACCTGTTTCTGCTCCCAAGATGGCACTTTAAATGCTGTGTATTTACCTGGCAGAAGGAATGGAAGGGTACAAGGGAGATGAATACTCTGTTCTCACATGGCAGAAGAGCAAAGGACAGGGAGCTGCCTCTCTTGAGCCCTTTTATAAGGGCACTAATTCTATCCATGTGGGCTCTGCCCTTCTGACTTAATTACCTCCTCAAGGGCCCACCTCTCACTAATGGCACATCAGCCATTAAGTTTCCACATAAAAAATTGGGGGAACATGTTAAGACCATAGCACTTTCCTTAATATTTAAAATTTAAAGATATATTACTTATTTACTTAAAAAAATCAAGACAAAGGAAATTTCAGGATTTTTGTTTTCAGGACACTCATATCACTAATTGCCATACTGAATCAGAGAATCAAGGTCAAGTAGTAAGCTTTACCATCAGATTAAAAATTAGCAGCATGGCTTGGTGCCTATGGCTCAAGTGGCTAAGGTGCCAGCCATATATACCTAAGGTGGCAGGTTCAAATCCCACCCGGACCTGCCAAATAACAATGATGGCGGTAACCAAAAAATAGCCGGGTGTGGCCGGTGCCTGTGGTTCCAGCTACTTGGGAGGCTGAGGCAGGAGACTCGCTTGAGCCCAGGAGTTGGAGGTTGCTTTGAGCTGTGATGCCATAGCACTCTACCCAGGGGGATAGCTTGAGGCTCTGTCTCAAAAAAAAAAAAAATTAGCAGCATGGAGAGATAATGTAAATTTAAATCAATTTAACTTAATCATCTAATTTGAACATTATATTTCATCCACAATATTTATTCATTCAGTAAGTGTTTATTGACCATGCTACACATTTGTCTAGGTGCTAGAGAACATCAATAAACAAAACAGATAGGTATATCTGGTTACTTGGAACTTATTGAAAGTGCTCCAAAGGAAAGTTACGCAGGGCAAGGGGTAGAGGGATTGTTAATTAGTAGAGCGCAAGTTTAGATAAGGTGGTCAGGCATGACTTTATTATAAAGGTAACATTTGAGCAGAAATGGAACGAAGTGAATAGATACTTGAATTTCTTTGGGGCAGAGGAAACAGCATTAGTAATAGCCCTGAAGCAGAAGTATGCTTAGTGTGTTTAAGGAGTAGCAGGGAGGACAGTGTGGCTGGAGCAGAGGGGCCATAGGAGAATACGAAATGAGTCCAAATGGGTAAGTTCAGAAAGTGATCTATGGAACAGTGAAAACACTTTGAATTTTGATTTGGGGAGGAATATCAAGAACTTTGTTTAGGATGAGAGATGAGGATATGAACTCAAATGCAAGCAGAAATTAGTGGGATAAGTGTGTCTGGAATTCAAGTGACAGGTCCAAGTTGGGCATTTAAATTTGGAGGTCATCTGCACAACGCCATGAGACTGGAAGAGATAACCATGTAAACAAGTGTAGACAGAGAAGAGAAGTGGCCATGGACTGAACTTTGAAGAACCCTGGCGTTTAAAGATTGAGATGTGAGGAAAAGTATAGAATATTAAGGCGTGGTTTGTGTAGTGAGGGAGAAGCCAGAAGCCAGTAGAATAAGATGTTTCATGGAAAGTGAATTCTGTTTTTCTGTTAGGGCAAGTAACAAGACTTGTTTACCCATCTACAGGACAGGTTTTACCAATGTGAAAAGCTGTTTGATGGAGTGTTAGGTATAATGTATTAGGAGGAGAGAATCAGGAGATAAAAATAGAAATAACTATATTAAAGGAATTTCATTCCTAAGGGTTGCAGAGAATGGGATGGCAGCTGACAAAGGATAATAAGACAATGTGTTCAGAGATCCCACAGCACATTAGTTTGCTCATGAGAATAATCCAGTATGGTAGGTGGTGATCAGGGTACAGAATAAAGATGAGAAGAGCTGAACAGTGTCCTTGAGTAGGCAAGAAAGGGAGGGATTCTCGAATAGAGGCTGACTTTAGACAAGAGCACAGACGGTTCATGCATAAGTATTATGTTAGGCTGGTGAATAATGATGCTTGCTTAGAAACAAGCTTTTATATTTCAAAGAAAAAGTTCTCATAAAAGTCACATAGGAAAGGGATATTTTTCTTTTCCATAATTTATAGATAAGAAAAACTAAAGGTAAATTAGGTTCAGGAACCCACCAAAAGTCACAAAATATGTTGCATAAGATTAATTAAGACCTGACAGCTCTTCTTGAGGATTTTAATTAGAAAGCAGCTGACTTCAGTCCTCAATCCAGATAATTCAGATTCATCTGACCCCTCTCATGGGAATAATGTTCCAAAATTTAGCTGTACATCAGAATGGTTTCTGGGATTTCATTTTATTTTGATTTGAGGTAGATAATCTCTGGACATTATCATTTGATGAGTCTTGGGAGGAAAGTGCCATCTATGCTTTAAAAGAGAATACGAGTTGTTTTCAGAGTGCTTCCACAGTTGGGTACCACTGTAGTGTCAGACACATGGGCCGCAAATGGTTTTCTATATACAGGAATCCTCTGTAAGCCAGATAGACTTTCCATCATAAAGAAGTATGAACTTAGGAGAAGAAATTCTGTATGTAGTTTTCATCAAAAATGGTCTTTAATGGATTTTCATAATGAATAATGTTAGATACATGAATTTCCTTTTTATAAATATTGAGAAATTAATTTGGTAGTGAAGAAAGCCTAATTTGTGTGTTGGTTTCATTGTTTTCCAGTGGGTCCTATATTTGTAAGAAAATATATCAGGGGCTTTAAGGAAGGCCAGTCCCAATTTTAATCATAATTATCTTGTTTTAACTTATTTTATTAAAGTCTTATTTGATATTTTAGTTCAAAAAATAGTTCTATTTTATTCAAGCTTTTTAAAAACATCAAATTAGGGAGATGGTGTTCATTCAAGACCAAAGCACTAAAGTGTTCCATCAGCTTTTTTTCTTTTTTTCTTTTTTTTTTTTTTAGAGACAGAGTCTCATTTTGTTGCCCTTAGTAGAGTTCCTTGGCATCACAGCTCACAGCAACCTCTAGCTCCTGGGCTTAGGCAATTCTCTTGTCTCAGCCTCCCAAGTAGCTGGGACTACAGGTGCCCACTAGAATGCCCAGCTATTTTTTTGTTGCAGTTTGGCCAGGGCCAGGTTCGAACCTCCCACCCTTGGTATATGGGGCCAGTGTCTCACTGAACCAAAGACACCGCCCTGTTCCACCAGCTTTCTGACCTCAGGCTGGCCTTCCTCCATAGCAGTGTTGTCAAACATCACTGATCAATAAAAAAAGGTTTATGAATGTGTCTCATATTCAGGGACACATTATTTTAGACAAATAGTATCATCCTTATGTAGATTCTATGTGATACTTTGCCACTAGAGTGACTAGAGGGATTTATATGTACAGAGATAAAACTAAGTAAAAGTAAACTTTATTATAAACTTGAGCTTAACTTCTAAAATTTTACAGGACTCCTCTGATAAGTCAGAACTCTTCTGACTCTTACTATGGCAACTTGTCTTATTTGTACACGACAGGCAGATCTAATGCTTAGAACAAAATCAAACTTCTTTGGCCTCTCCCCTACTAAAACCACACTTTTATTCCACCTATTTAAATATCACAACTCTACTTAATAAATTACTGAAGTATTTCATTAAAAAATATAAAGAAACATTTTATGTTAGTTCTCTGATAAGCAGAACCCGAGATGGGATTAAATACTGAGAAATTTGTCATGGGAAAATACCATGAGAAAAAATGCAGAGGGAGCTGGAGAGGCAGGATGAGCCACCACATTGTGACATGAGTCTGACCCGGAGTGAAGGGGGGACGGAAGGGGGACGCAAGTTCCCGGGGAGGCATCTTAGACCACATTGCAGTGGCAAGGAAAGTACAGCAAGGCTGCTGGGTGGTAAATCCTCACCCAATGGAGGGACCAGCGTTCCCCAAACAAGCCTGCTGTTCTGGGAACGCGGTCTGAGTGAGAGCCACTGCAGGGAATGTGTCCTCACACAGACACAGCAATCGTTTAGAGGTTGCAACTAGGGCTCTTGTTCCATTACACCTCCTACAGTTGGAGAGTCCAGAGGGATATCCTCATGGTTACCACACATCAGCTTGCGTGTCTGAATTAGCTTTACTTATCCATCTACTGCTACTGACTTCAGGTTAAAATTTTACCTTCAGTAAACTAGACACCAGAATTCAACTGTAAGATATGGATGAGACCCTGAATTCAACTGTAAGATATGGACGAGAGAACCCGAAAGTCCCTTTTTTTCTTTCTTTTTCTTTATTCTTTTCTTTTCTTTCTTTCTTTTTTTTTTTTTTTTTTTGAGACAGAGTATCAATTTGTTGCCTGTGGTAGAGTGCTGTGACATCATAGCTCACAGCAAGCTCAGACTCCTACACTCAACAGATCTTCTTGCCTCATCCTCCCTAGTAGCTGGGACTACTGGCAGCAAACACCTGGCTGGATTTTTCAATTTTTTTGTAGAAAAAGGGTCTTGCTCTTTCTCAGGCTGATCTTGAACTCCTGAGCTCAGGCAATGTACCCGCCTGTGCTTCCCGGAGTACTAGGATAACAGGCTTGAGCCACCGTGCCTGGCTCCAGACACTCCTTTTTCTCATACCATCATTTAGACACATTTCACTGTCTAGCTTTTCTATTTCTTTATGCTGTTTCTAGGGTCACGACCACATAGAAAAATTGAATGTACTCTTGTTTTTGTATAAAAGGAAGGCACTTTTCCCAAAAGGCACCATTAAGAAAGACTGAGAAGGTGCCAGCCCGAGGCCGTGTGAACCGAGCCGCTCTTCACAGAGCACAGATTCCTCTCATTCTTCAACCTTGGCAGCTAATGGAATATACTTCTCCAAGGGGCAAGATTGATTCACGAAATGACTCCACAGACAAATGTATAAGGAGTGCAGCAGGTCTGCAGTTAGGGAGATGAAATTCTTCATGCTCTGTTTGTGAAGTGATCGGTGTTTTCTCCCAGTTATTTCTGCGCTTTGGCTTCAGTGTAAGATTACCAGGTGTCTGCCTTTCTATGGAAGAAATTTAAAGATACTAAAAGGAGACGAGAACTATGCCTGAAGTTACATCCCTTCACTCCAAACACAAGCCTGGCAGATTCTGGAGACACAGGAGGAGTGGGACAGGACTTTGGGCAGCAGGTTCCTCACAGACACTTTTTAGAGATTTAGTACTCAGGATTTGTACTCTGGCAAATAGGTAAGTGTAATGATGTGAGGAGTCTTGAAATGTTTGTCTCAGTCTCATCTTTACTCTGAGAGCATCATTTATACGCTTTGGATTGGAGGTTTCTTATCTGAGCTAGTTGAACTAGCAGACCAGTGTGAACGATGCTTCCATGTCAGCCCTCTAACATATTGACCGTTCCCATCTTTCAAAATCTATGATTTTCACTGGAATATAGAATGATATCAGGGTGAAATTTCTATGACAGTGTCGAATGAGTGTGTTTCTGTGTGTATGCATGTGCCTGTACTTACATACATGTATATATGTGTGGATATACATAGAATGGGATTATTTTAAGAAGGAGGAAATGATCTCAAATTACAGCAGGACGACGTTGAGAAATATTTACTTTTGTGAATAAAAATTAAGCAGAAAATTTTAGCATCAAGAGAGATATTAGACCAGAATTAAAAATAAATGTTCATTTGTCCATCTGCAAGGTAATTAGCTATGATGCCTTTTCAAACACTGATGCATGGGCCTTACCATAGACCTTTGGTTTACAGCTCCTTTGACGTGAGCCCAAGAATTTTAATTTTTAACAAAGTTGCTGAATGAGCCTTTTATACATGAGTGTTTGACTTGCTCATCCAATACAAGCTCTGCATTTTATAGAATAAACCAAGGCTCAGAAGTGATAATATAAAATTCTTGAGCAAAGTTGATCAAATTGATTCAAGTAACTGGTATTTGAATTTCAGTCAAATTAATATCATTCATTTATTCATCCTTTTAAGAAAACCATATTGATTGCTTACTTTTGTACTAAGCTAAGTGTTTTGTATTGATCAGCGTATCTGATTAACACAACCCTGTGTTCTGATACCTGAGAAGTTACAATTATTTCTTTATTTCATATAAGAAGATGGAGGCTATATGCTTTCAATGACTTGTCTATGTTCTGACCCGTAGTAAGCTGGCATTTTAAATTCCAAAACTCAAGCTCCTTAATTCCAATGTATACTTTCTCCCAAGGCAGAAAGAAACCAAAGTTTACTGAGTGCCTAAAAAGTAGCAGGAACTTTTACACACATCATGAAATTAAACTTGTCTTCATTGGATTAGATTTATATATGTACAAATGTGTGTGTGTGTGTGTGTGTTTTACAAAACAGAAAATTAAAACACACAGGTGTTAATGAACAAAAACCAAGGCATTTTGACTTCCAGCCTTCAACAGGTTGTTTAATACATTTTTAGACATGTAGACTATTACTAGCTATTTGAAACTTACATAGGTTTGGGTGTGAGGTCCTAGCCCTTCCAAAAGAGTGTCACTCAGATTCTCAGCTTCTGACCAGGACTGAACTTATCGAATGCATTTCTGACAGGGCCCTACTAAACTAGCGCGTCCTTCCTACCTATCAGCTGAATTATTAATGGCTTTGTGTTTCAAAGAAGAAAAGGAGAGACATCCAATGTGGTCATTTCCCCCATATTGCAGTTTGCTGCCGAGGAACACTCTTAACTGGGGCCTTACATTATGCTAATGTATCGCAGCATTGTCTTCTCTGTATTCCAACAGGGACTGCTTTGCTTCTCACAAACTGCACTTCACTAAACTCTGGAAGTCTGTGGTTTACATATTCACTGCCACTCCTGGCTTCCTCAGGGACCATTTCAAAGTACTAGACGATGGTAAGCAAATTAGTTATTTGATTCTGATGAACCAAGGTCACCATAACATCTGTTTCCCTCAACTTTGCTATCACCTTTATTTCTGCAGTGGGTGCTTGTGCCTGTGATTCATTCTGTCACCTAAGAGCATTTTCAGTGACCTGGAGCCACTCATCTCCTGTCAGCGGTCTTTCCAATTGTTTTCTTGCCACAGGCTGGCTGGAAAACTATAATTGAGTAGCCCATAAACAGTCCTCAAAGTCTGCTGTTTTCAAGCTATGCAAATGTCTTTTTTTTCCCAAAGAATTGAGCTAGGAACTTTGACATAGTGAACATAAATATTTTTGTTGTCATAGGGAAGAGGAGGACAAATGTTGTCATCTCCTCCCAGATCAAGTCACCCTAAGATTATGTAATTATTAGTTCAGTATTTTACAGAATAATGTAATAAACAATAATCATGGAAATTACTTTATTTATTTATTTATTTGAGACAGAGTCTCACTTTGTCACCCTCCGTAGAGTGGTGCTGTAGCATCACAGCTCACAGCAACCTCAAACTCTTGGGCTCAAGCAGTTCTTTTGCCTTAGCTTCCCAAGTAGTTTGAACTATAGGCACCTGGCTATTTTTTGTTCCAGTTGTCATTGTTGGTTAGCTGGCCAGGGCAGGGTTCAAACCCGCCAACTTTGGTGTCTGTGACTGGCTCCATAATCACTGTGTTACAGGCACCAAGCCCATTTTGCTTATTTTTAAACTCTGTGCTCTTCAAGAATTAGTGTAATTAGAACAGTCTTTGAAGATACTAGAAATCACCATGGCTCTGCCAAAGTCATCACCTTTCTCATGCAAATTCTTTTTAACCAAAATGGGTTTCCACTTGAGCTCAGATGAGCTGTAGATAAAATTGGATTCAACCAGGTTTTCATTGTGATGTTAGCACTTGAAAAGGTGAGCATTAACACAACAACAATCTTGAAGGAGACCCAAAGTCAGAGTTAAAGAAGATGTCAAATGTCAGTTTTAAGAAATGAGTGGGAGGCTCAGCACCTGTGGCTCAAGTGGCTAAGGCGCCAGTCACATATACCTAAGGTGGTGGGTTCAAATCCAGCCCGGGCCTGCCAAAACAACAATGATGGCTGCAACCAAAAAATAGCCAGGCGCTGTGGCGGGCGCCTGTGGTCCCAGCTACTTGGGAGGCTGAGGCAGGAGACTTGCTTGAGCCCAGGAGTTGGAGGTTGCTGTGAGCTGTGATGCCACAGCACTCTATCCAGGGGGATAGCTTCAGGCTCTGTCTCAAAAAAAAAAAAAAAAAAAAAAAAAGAAATGAGTAGGAAAAAAATAAATAAATAAAAGTCGAAAGTTTAGGAGCCACAATGTGGAAAAGATCTGGAAGTGGGGTGCATGTTCATAGCTGTCCTTCAATCTTCTCTTTCCAGATCTCTTACTTTGTCCCATGGGACAAACCATCAAGATTTGTCCATCTTCTCTGTACTATGCCTCAAATTCCATTGTTTTCTTCAGTTGACTTAGGATGCCTGTAAGTCTAAGCCAGAACAAGGGCCCTTCACTTGTTTTCCAATGTCTGCATTGAATCATCTCAGCCCATAGTCTGTATGGCACTTAAGAGTCTGCTGTATTTTTAGAAAGTAAACCCAATCATATTGCTATCATGCTTGAAACTTCAATAATTGTTTCTTGCTTATTGTAGCTTGTAATGTCCAGTAAGATTTTAGTTCTATCTGACCTGCCCTCTTCATTTTATGCTTTCATGCCCCACTCTCCCACTTCACTGTACTTGAGCCACACTTGACTTCCTTCTCTCCCTGAGACATCAAGCCCCTTTTGCAATACAATGTCTTTGCACTTACTTGTTCTTGGAGCTCTTTCTCTGGCTTTCATGTGCCTGACATTAGTGCCTTTCTTCAGATCTCTGATAGAATATCAGCTTATCAAAGAGCTCTCTCTGACAAGCCTATCATAATAAGCTCCTGCCACTGACATTTTATTCTCTATTATATCACATATCACTTTCTTATACTCTTCACCTCATCTGCACTGTGATCAGTGTCTGTGGAATGGCCCCTAAACCACCATCCATGCTATCCCCCCCCAGGATGCCTTCCTATATTGCAGACACTGGTAAGCTAAAAATCTATATTTCACTGACTCCATTGCACCAGGATTCCAGTTCAAAATTAAGTTTTAAATGACATTTCAAAAGAAGAACTAAGGTATAAGGTATCTTTTTGGTGCTTTTGCTAACCATAGAGATTGTAAAGATAGGAATACGAAGACACTATTGAAAAGGTTAAACTCTGTGTTTAGTTTATACTTTCTAGTTTCATGGATAATTTTGTTTAAACTACCCAGAGTATTTTCTTTTTCTTTTTTTTTTTTTGAGACAGACCCTCAAACTGTCCCCCTGGGTAGAGTGCCATGGCATCACAGCTCACAGCAACCTCCAACTGGGCTTAAGCGAGTCTCCTGCCTCAGCCTCCCAAGTAGCTGGGACCACAGGTGCCCACCACAACGCCTGGCTATTTTTTGGTTGCAGCCGTGGGCCCAGGCTGGATTCGAACCCGCCACCTTGGGTGTACGTGGCTGGCGCCTTAGCCACTTGAGCCAAAGGCACCAAGCCCCCAGAGTGTTTTCTTAACTGATCAAGATGCAGATCTTACTTATTTACTATTTTTTTTGTCTGTACTTGTTAGAATACAAGCTCAGAGAGGATAGGACATATCTTATTCAGCACCACAAGTATGATTCTTGGCACAAAGTAAAGGCTAATAATGACCAGTTGAACATACACAAGTGAATACATTAATACAAATTGATTAAGCTTAATTCATTCAGGAAATAGGCCAAAGGCGTCTAGACCATAACATTTTTACTGTTGACCGTCTTTTTGTGTTTATTTTGGCCTTTTATGGATTTAGAGAAAGTATTTTAAAAACCAAGAATATAATACACATACTTTTACTTTTCAGGATGCATAAATGTTAACAGTGTGTAGTGAATGGGTTTTCATTTAGATGTCGATGGATCCCAGTGAAAAAATATAAGAAGCTGGATTAGAAGCTTTCATCCATAGCAAAGGCTTTCGATAAAGTTATTGCTTTTCTGACAAACTACATATTCATCCTGATGAATAAAATCCTATTTTTACAACTTGTATTTTGCATGAGAAATCTGGAAATAGCATACGTAGTTGGCAATACTGAAAGCTCATAGTTGCTACAACTGAGGCATGTAGACTGCCTTCATTTCTAAGTCTCCTTACCTTCCCGCTTCCTCTTTTCTTCTTTCCTCTTTTCTCCTTTCTTTTTTAAAAAAAATAAATTAATAGCACACAACAGGCTAAATAATACAGATTACAGTATCATCATTAACAATAATTAGTTAGAATCTTTCACGAAGCATCTTTCTACCGGGGAGAGCTTCAGACATTTTGAAATGCTTGCGAAGATGCCCCTTCACTCACCATGGAATTAGTGTTCCTGTCACTGTCCTCTCTCTTGTCTGCAATACTTAATCAGGACAGTAAGGGCCTCTCCTCTTTTTTCCTTCTGGGTATTTAAAATGGACATAGTACCCATCACTAGTGTCTAGGTTCTAAGGGTTTGGGAACTGCTGCTACTGATGGATATACTGTGAAGGCTCTGTCATCTGTTCCATTTATTTCTTTTCTGTATTATTTAAGTAACATATAACTTTTCAGCATCTATATAGATAATATACATTTTTAACTGACTCTCTTACAAAAATTATACATAAAGAAGAACAAATCATGTTTGGCTGTCCCAAAAGATGCATGAAAGGGAAAAATAATCAGATCATTTTCCCTCCTAAGGCAGTTTTGTGCAGCAAAGAGCAATTTTATCCAATAAAAACTATTCTCTCAAGTGCAACCACCAAATGTAACTCATTGCGACAAAGGAGGAAGCTGGAAGCCAGAAGATTGATGCTGCCTGCTTCCATGGCTTCCATGGCTTCAATGCCCGTGTGATGAGTCGCATTCAGTGCGCAGAGACACGTGAGTGGGCATGTTGATGAGAGAAGCCACTCATCATTCACCACCCTCAGCCTGCTCCTTCAGATCTTCTTTCATGTGGGGAGAAGGGAGAACATAAAAACATGTGCTCATCAGTTTCTCTGCCTATTTATGTCGGAAGAAACAGAAGGAAAACTGACTAGAGGATTGAAATAACCCAACAAACCAAGAAGAGCAAAAGGAGGGCAGAGGATAAAGGGGCAGAACCTAAGGCAGTATGTTTCTCAGACACGACTCACTCATTTTGTGTTCTTTGTTCTAAAAAGGCAAACAAGAGGGCTGATTTGACAGTGTGGGCAAGGGAAGAGAAGGAGAAGAAACAAGGGGGTCCTGCTGGTGCATCTGATTCCATATACAGAGCACCATGAAGAATGATTTTATCAATTCTCCCCATTTCCTTTTCTTCTCTTCTTTCCTTCCTTCCTTCCTTCCCTCCCTACTTCCTTTCCCTCCTTTCTTACTTCCCTCCTTTCTGTCTCTTCTTCTTCCCACCCTCCTTCCCTCCTTCCTCTCAATTCAGAACTGCATCTGAAGATTATGTGATCCAGCCCCCTTCTTTTGATTATAAAGGACCAGATAGCTCTTAGAAAATTAAATGACCTATCAAAGGTAGTATTGTTGATTCCTGTAAGAGCTAGAAATATAAATCAGGCTCCTTGATGTCAATCCTAGTGTTCTTTATACCATATTCTCCAATATTATGATCATTAATAGTAGTTAATATTTATTTATGGAATTAAGTATCCTTGAGTAGTAACTATAACAATATTTTTCTAAAATTTAGCATGTGTAAAAGTCAGAACTGACATTAATACAATATGTTTTTTAAAAATTTTTAAAGATCAGTATTGAAGACACCCAGAGCTTGGTGGTTAGGGTGCCACCCACATGCACCAGGGCTGGTGGGTTTGAACCCACCCTGGGCCTGCTAAACGAAAAAGTTAAATTGCCAGTTGTGGAGGGTGCCTGTAGTCCCAGCTACTTGGGTGGCTGAGGCAAGAGAATCACTTGAGCCCATGAGTTGGAGGTTGCTGTGAGCTATGACGTTACACTACTCTACAGAGGGCAACAAAGTGAGACTCTGTCTCAATTTTAAAAATGATCAAATAAATGAAAATTAGTATTGCAATGAGAAATTTTAAGGTTGTATTTTCTTGTCATCATAAACTCAGAGGTAGTCCACCTGGAACCAAGACCACTGAGCAAATTCTTAATCAGCTGAAATGAAACCCATTCCAGGCCTGGTATTTCTGAAATGCAAAAAGGGAAGAAAGGAATTATTGCCACCTTTTCAATTTGCCGCTATGTGCTCATGACTGAAGTCTGACAACCAATGTTTTAGTAGAATTAAAGAATATGGTAGATATTATTCATAAGGAATAAAGGATTTTGCAGGGAAAAGGAAGTACTTTGTACAATGCTACTGAGGATATATATTTATCTTGTCTTACATGTTACTGAGGAGGTATATATATATATGTGTGTGTCTTGAGTGAAACAAATTTTGTTTCAATTATTTGTATATTTTAAGTGAAAATATTATTTGACTTGAGGTATCAAAATTATTGTTGCAGTATGCCACTTTAATCACCTTTTTAAAAAGAATAGTCAATATACCATAGAAATTAAAAAAAAAATTATATATATGTCAGGGCCCAGGACTGGCCAGGTCTCGGGACTGGCTTGGGTAGGTTCCAGACACATTGCTAAGCTACTTTGCTCAGGAACAGTTTCTCTTAGATGCCTGAGGGCTATCTACTTTAGCTGGACAGAGAGAGAGTGTGTGTCTTAGAAAGAGTAAAGCAGTCTCCTTAGCATAGATAGAGCTTAGTCTTTGGCAGAGCTTGGTAATCTTCAGCAGAGAGACATTGTGCTGGCATTCTGCAGGCACGAGAGGAGACAGAGTCAGAGTAGTGTGTCCATGATAGAATGAGAATGCTTTTAGTCTGCCTTCTCCTCCAGCCTAATATAAGGCTGATCTCATGCCTCTCAACACCACAGGTATAGACACTGCCAATTCACCACTGCTTTTGTTGTGCCCAAAATTCTTCCAAAAGACCCCACAGACAAATCCGAGACCACACTCTGATGTAAAAGGCAAGAGGCAAGGTTTTTTATTCAGACCGGTCTGGACCCTCCTGGCATGCAAGCCTAGGACAAGCCCCGAACCTGGGGTGGAGGAAATTTTTATGGGGTACAGAAAGCAAGAGGGGTAGGGTCAGATACAAGTACACTTTTCATTGGTGGTTGGTGATTTCATTAGTAAAGGAGGAAGTAAAGGAGGATTTGCATTGGTGGCTGATGATTTCACTAGTAAAGGTGAATTTGGATTGGTACAGGTGAGGGGTGGGGGG
>CAUYTI010049523.1:0-48334 GCA_963575145.1 Galago senegalensis | reverse complement strand
CGCCTGTGGTCCCAGCTACTTGGGAGGTGGAGGCAAGAGACTCGCTTGAGCCCAGGAGTTGGAGGTTGCTGTGAGCTGTAATGCCATGGCACTCTACCCAGGGGGACAGCTTGAGGCTCTGTCTCAAAAAAAAAAAAAATTACTCATCTTATCTAACTGAAATTTTATATCCTTTGACCAGCACCTATCCATCCCCAGGCCTTGGTAACCCCATCCTAGTCTTTAAAAAAATTATTTTGGGAGTACATTATATTTGTACATATTTTTGAGGCACTGTGAAATTTTGTTGCATGTGTGGAATGTGTAAGATCAAGTCGGGATATTTAGGGTACCCTGTATCTGATGTGTTGGGCACATTTCAGGTCTTCTCTTCATTAACTATAGTTACTCTACTTGGCTATAGTATTAGAGTCTATCCCTTCTACCCAACTGTAGGTTCATACCCATTATTAACCTCTCTCCATTCCCCCCTCCCACCTATACATCTTTCCAGTCTCTGCTATCTATCCTTCCACTCTCTACCTTCATATGGCCACTTTTTTAGGTCACATATATGAGAGAAAGTTGAACTATCTATCTTTCTGTTCCTGGCTTATTTCACTTGACATAATGACCTCCCGTTCTATCCATGTTGCCGCTAATGACATAATTCCTTTCTTTGTTATGGCTGAATAGCATTCCATTGTGTATATACACCACATTTTATCAAAGCACCCACTGACAGGTATTTAGATTGGCATGTATTCCTTTGCTGTGTTGATTTCTTTTCATTTCATATATACCTAATAATGGGATTTCTGGATCATATGATAGTTCCATTTTTATTTTATTTGAGAAATCTCTATGCTTTTTTTCCATAATGGCTATACTAGTTTATGTTCTCACTAACAGGGTATAAGAGTTCCCTTTTCTACATATCCTTGTCAACATCTGTTATTTTTTAACTTCTTAATAAGAGCCATTATAAGTTGAGTGAGAATATATCTCATCAAAGTTTTGATTTGCATTTCCCTGATGGTTAATTATGTTCAGCATTTTTTTCATATACCTGTTGGCCATTTGTATATCTCCTTTTGATAAATGTCTATTCATGTCCTTTGGCCATTTTAATGGGACTATTTAATTTATTTATTTTTAATTGGTGAGTTGTTTGAGTTCTTTGTATATTCTGGATATTAGTCCCCTGTCAGATGAGTGGTTTGCAAACATTTTCGCCCATTTAAGAGGTTGTCTCTTTACTCTGTTGATTATTTCTTCTGCTGTGCAGAAGCTTTTTAGTTTCACATAGTTTTGGGAATAGATAGGCTGAGACCCCATGGACCCTTCAAAAGCCAAGGTAAAACCTGCCGGCAGACCACTTCTGTACTCTAATTGAGAAGAAAGGAGTCTGAAGCTGTCCAGTCGGGGAATGTCTGCGTAACTATTCCTAAATCAGCAGTGCAGGCCTCTGAGACCATCAACTAGTACCTTAGGCTAGAGAAGCTGAGGAGTACCTGTCTGTCTGAGGAGAGGAGACTTGCTCTCCCCCATCTCTCTCCTGCTTGTGCCATTATCTGGGCACTGCAGATGTTCCACCACCCTGTGTCCCAGTTTACCCTTTACCCAACCTTCTTGGGGACTAATCTCCCCTCTTTCATTCTTAACCTCGACTTCTGCCTGCTGTGCATCCTTGTACAGATTCTGTTATATACCCAATAAAAAGATTCTGGGAAACAGGATGGGTGCTGCATTGTTCTCATGCTGCCACCAGGCATGTGGAACAGTGTATGCCCTTACAGGCTTCTGGTTTTATGTGCCAAGTTTGGCATATGTTTCGTTCTTTCCTCAATGCCATCTCCCTTGCTGACACAGGTTGAGGTCAACTAGACACTTGACACGTAGTCTCATTTTTGATATTTGTTTTTGTTGCCTGTGCTCTGTCTAGCCATAATATATTTGCCTAATTTGCCTTAATAATGTCCTGAAGAGTTTCCCCTAAATTTATCTCTAGTAGTTTTATAGTTTCGGTTTTATATTTAAACCTTTAATCCATCTTGAGTTGATTCTTGTATATGGTAAAAAATAGAGGTCCAATATTATTCTTCTACATATGATTATCCAGTTTTCCCAGCATCCATTTATGGAGGATGGTGTCAAGAGGCTATTCTTTCCCCAATGTGTATTCTTGACAGCTTTGTCAAAGATCAGTTGACTATAAACATGTATTTTTTTTCTGGGTTCTCTTTTCTGCTTTATTGATCTTTGCATATATTGGCATACCAGTATCATACTGTCTTTTACTATGGTCTTGTGATATATTTTGAAGTCAGATAGTGTGATGCCTTTAGCTTTGTTCTTTTTACTCATGACTCCTTTTTATAATCAGGTTCTTTTTTGGTTCCATATGAATTTTAGGATTTTTTTTCTATTTCTGTGAAAAAATGGCATCAATATTTTGGTAAAGATTGCGTTGAATATGTAGATTGCTTTGGGAAGGATGGTCATTTTAATATTAATTCTTCCAATCCATTAACATGGGATGTCTTACTTTTTCTTCTGTTTGGTAGTTTTCCTTGTATAGGTATGCCACCTCTTTGCATCAATATATTTCTAGGTTTAAAAATTTTTTTGAATAGTATTCCATGGTATATATATGCCACAATTTGTTAAGCCATTCATGGGTTGATGGGCATTTGGCTTGCTTTCACGATTTGGCAATTATGAATTGAGCTGCAATAAACATTCTGGTTTTACTCAACCATAAGAAATGATGGAGATTGTACATCTTTTATGTTTACCTGAATAGGGTTGAAACATTCTTCATAGTAAAGTATCTCAAGAATGGAAAAAAAAATATCCAATGCACTCAATACTAGTATGAAACCAATATATAAATAGTTGTTTGCTCATATGAATGATAAAACACAAAAATGGCCTAGCAAGGAGGAGGGGTAAGGAGAGAGAGAGGAGGGGAAGGGGGAAGGGGGAAGGATGATTGGAGGGTGGAGGGAGGGCATTTGGTGGGATCTCACCTAATGTGCACAATGCAAGAGTATTCAGCACACTCCTTGGGTGAAAGGCTCTTCTACAACTTGAACTTTACCTTGGAAGTGAGAACATTATAACCTAAAAATTTGTACCCTCATATTAATTTGAAATAAAAAACATTTTTTGTAGTTATTATATGTAAGATTGCCCTTTTAATTTCCTTTTCAGCTATTTTGTTATTGTTGTATAGAAACACTATTAATTTTTATATGTTGATTTTGTATTCTGAAAGTATACTGAATTTGTTTATCAGTTCTAAGAGTATTTTGGTGGCGTCTTGGGATTTCTAATATAAGATCATGTAATCTGCAAAAAGGGACAATTTGACTTCCTCTTTTCCAATTTGAATGCCTTTTATATTTTTCCTATAGCTACTGCTCTGGCTAGGACTTACAGTATTGTGCTGAATAGGAGTAGTCAAAGTGGCATTCTGGCCTTATTTCAGTTTTTAGAGGAAAGACTTTCAACTTTTCTCTAACAGTATGATGTTAGCTGTGGGTTTGTCATATGTGGTCTTTATTATTTTGAGATATGGTCCTTCTATGCCTAGTTTGCTGAGAGTTTTTATCCTTTAGGAATGTTGAATTTTATCAAATACCTTTTCTGCATTTATTTATTTTTGTCCTTATTCTGTTGATGTGATGTATCAAATTTATTAATTTATATGTGTTGAACCATTTTTGAATCTTTTGAATTTTATATTTTTTATTAAATCATAACTGTGTACATTGATGCATTTATGGGTTTCAGTGTACTGATTTGACATACAATGTGAAATGCTTACATGGAACTAAGTAACACATCCATCACAATTATACTCTTTTCTTAATATTTTTGAAATGTACCATTGCATCATGCACATTAGGTGAGGTTCTCCCAAATGCCCTCCCTCCTCCCACTTCTCCTTTCCCCTTCCCTCACTCTCCTCTTTCCTTCTACTTTCTGGACTATAGTTATGTTTTACCATTCATATGAATGTATAGGTGATTACATATTGATTTCATAGTAGTATTGAGTACATTGGATACTTTCCCCCCCATTCTTGAGCTACTATACTAAGGAGAATATGTTTCAGCTCTATTAAGGTGAACATAAAAGACGTGACAGCTCCATCTTTCTTATGGCTGCATAGTATCCCATGATGTACATATACCACAATTTGTTAATCCATTCATGGGTCAATGGGCACTTGGGCTGTTTCCATGTCTTGGCTATTATGAATTGGGCTGCAATAAACATTCTGGTGCAAAAGTCTTTTTTGTAAAATAATTTTTGATTATCTGGGTATATACCTAGTAGAGGAATTGTAGGATTAAATGGCAGGTCTATTTTTAGATCTCTAAGTATTCTCCAAACATCTTTCCAAAAGGAACGTATTAGTTTGCGTTCCCACCAGCAGTGTAGAAGTGTTCCCCTTTCTCCACATCCATGCCAACATCTCTGGTTTGGGGATTTTGTGATGTGAGCTAATCTTACTGGAGTTAGATGATATCTCAAAGTGATTTTGATTTGCATTTCTCCGATGATTAAGGGAGATGAGCATTTTTTCATGTGTTTGTAGGCCATATGCCTGTCTTCATCAGAGAAGTTTCTGTTCAAATGTCTTACCCACATAGAAATGGGGTTATTTGTTCTTTGTTATTGATTAGTTTTAGTTCTTTGTGGATTATAGTTATAAGACCTTTTCAGAAGCATATCCTGCAAAAATATCCCATTCTGAAGGTTGTCTGTTTGCTTTACTTGCTGTGCTCTTGGCTGTGCAAAAGCTTTTTAGTTTGATCAGATCCCAGTAATGTATTTTTGATGTTGCTTTAATTACCTGGGTGGGAGGTCCTCCTCATAAAATATTCTCCCAGGCCAATTTCTTCAGGTGTTTTCCCTGCACTCTCTTCTAGTATTTTTATAGTTTCCTGTCTTAAGTTTAAATCTTTTATCCAGTGAGAATCAATTTTTGTGAAAGATGGGGGTTCAGTTTCAGTCTTCTACAGGTTCAGAAGCCAGTTCATCCAGCACCATTTGTTAAATAGGGAGTCTTTCCCTCACTGAATATTTTTGATAGGCTAGTCAAAGATCAAATGATGATAAGTAGCTGGGGTTCATCTCTTGGTTCTCTATTCTGTTCCATAAATCTACCTCTCTGTTTTTATGCTAATACCATGCTGTTTATATCACTATAAATTTATAGTATCGCCTGAAGTCTGGTAACATGATACCTCCTGATTTGTTTTTATTTTTGAGTAATGTATTTGCTGTTCAAGTTTTTTTCTGTTTCCATATAAAACAAAGTGCTATTTTTTTCAAGCTCTTTAAAGTATGACAATGGTACTTTAATAGGGATTGCATTAAGTGTGTGGATTGCTTTAAGTAGTATGGACATTTTTTTTTTTTTGAGACGGAGCCTCAAGCTATCCCCGTGGGTAGAGTGCCATGGCATCACGCTCACAGCAACCTCCAACTCCTGGGCTCAAGCAAGTCTCCTGCCTCAGCCTCTCAAGTAGCTGGGACTACAGGTGCCCGCCACAGCACCTGGCCATTTTTTGGTTGTAGCCATCATTGTTGTTTGGCGGGCCCAGGCTGGGGATTCGAACCCGCCACCTTAGGTGTATGTGGCTGGCACCTTAGCCGCTTGAGCCACAGGCGCCAAGCCAAGTAGTATGGACATTTTAACAATGTTGATTCTTCACAGCCATGAGCATAGTATGTTTTTCCATTTGTTAACATCTTTAGCTATTTCTTTTCTCAGAGTTTCATAGTTCTCTTTATAGAGATCTTTCATGTCCTTTGTTAGGTAAATTCCCAGATATTTCATCTTTGGCACTACTGTAAAAGGAATAGAGTCCTTGACTATATTTTCAGCTTGACTATTATTGGCATATATAAAAGCTACTCATTTGTAAGTATTGATTTTATAACCTGAGATGCTGCTGTATTCCTTGATCACTTATAAGAGTTTTGTAGTTGAGTCCCTGGGATTTTCCAGGTATTAGATCATATCATCAGTGAAGAGTGAGAGTTTGATCTCCTCTGACCCTTTTTGGATACCCTTGATTGCCTTCTCTTTCCTGATTGCAATGGCTAAGACTTCCATTAATATATTGAATAACAGTGGAGACAGTGGGCATCCTTGCCTCATTCCTGATCTGAGTGGAAATGTTTTCAATTTTACACCATTCAATATGATATTGGCTGTGGGTTTACTGTAGATGGCCTTTATCAATTTAAAAAATGTCTTATCTATGCCTATTTTCTTAGTGTTCTGATCGTGAAAGGATGCTGGATATTATCAAAGCCTTTTTCTGTCAATTGAGAGAATCATATGGTCTTTGTTTTTTTATTTTATTGATGTGATGTAATATATGTATAGATTTGCATCTGCTGAACCAACCCTGTAACCCTGGAATAAAACCAACTTCATCATGGTGTATAATTTTTTTGATGTGTTAT
This sequence comes from Galago senegalensis, assembly GCA_963575145.1. Taxonomy (NCBI): domain Eukaryota; kingdom Metazoa; phylum Chordata; class Mammalia; order Primates; family Galagidae; genus Galago; species Galago senegalensis. The sequence goes on along the minus strand of CAUYTI010049523.1, from coordinate 41,863 downwards.
TGAATTCTGTTCACTAAGATCCTATTGAATATTTTCGCATCGATTTTCATTAATTATATTGGTCTATAATCTCTTTCTTTGTTGGGTCTTTTCCTGATTTGGGGATCAGGGTGATATTTGCTTCATAGAATGTGTTGGGAAGTATTTCTTCTTTTTCTATGCTTTGGAAAAGGTTGTATAATATAGGTACTATTTCCTCTTGAAAGGTGTAATAGAATTTGGATGTGAAGCCATCTGGTCCCAGACTTTTCTTTTTTGGGAGATTTTGTATTGTTGAGGCTATCAATGATTGATATAGGTCTATTCAAGATTTCTAATTATTTCTGGTTGAGTCTAGGAAGGTGGCATGCTTCCAGGTATTGGTCCATTACCTTCAAATTTTCATATTTCTGGGAATAGAGGTTTTTGTAGTAATCATTGAGGTTTTTTTTTTTTTTTAATTTCTGAGGTGTCTTGTTATTTCTCCTTTATTGTTTCTGATGGATGATATTAGAGATTTTACTTTTCTGTTTCTAGTTAGGTTAGCCAAAGGTTTACAATAGATAATATTTTTTCAAAAAACCAACTTTTTGTTTTGTTGATCTTCTGAATGACTCTTTTCTGAATTGTTTCTGATAGATGATATTAGAGATTTTACTTTTCTGTTTCTGGTTAAGTTGGCCAAAGATTTATCAAAAGATTAATATCTTTTCAAAAAACCAACTTTTTGTTTCATTGATCTTCTGAGTGATATTTTTGTTTTAAATTTCATTTAATTCTACCCTAATTTTGGTTATTTCTTTTCTTCTGCTGGGTTTGGGGTTGGAATGTTCCTCCTTTTCTAGTTGCTTGAGATGATTCATTAAGTTGTTGGCTTCCTCTCTTTCTGTTTTTTTGATGAAGGCGTCCAATGCTATGAATTTCCCTCTTACGACTGCCTTTGTAGTATCCCATAGATTTTGATCATTCGTGTCTTCATTATCATTTTGTTCCAAAAATTTGATGATTTCCTTCTTAATCTTGTATTTGACCCAGCTATCATTCAGCCTAAGATTCTTTTTTTTGCAGCTTTTTGGCTGGGGCTGTATTTGAACTTACCACCTCTAGTATATGGGGCTAGTGCCATATTTCTTGAGCCACAGGTGCTGCCCTAGTCTAAAATATTTTAGTTTCTATGACTTTGTTTGAGTATGAAGATTCCTGTTGCTGTTGAGTTCAACTTTTATTCCACGGTGGTCTGAGAAGATACAGGGAATAATTTCTATACTTTTAAATTTGCTGAGGTTAGACTTGTGTCCTAGGATATAATCTATTTGGGAGGATGATACATGGACTGATGAGAAGAATGTATATTCATCCAATTTTATTAGGATGAAATGGTCTGTAGAGGTCTGTTAAGTCCATTTGTTCTAGCTTCAGGTTTAAGTCTAATATTTCTTTGTTTAGTTTCTTCTTGGAGGATCTATCTAAAACTGTCTAAGGAGTGTTAAAATCTCCAACTATTATAGTGCAGGAAGATATCAAGTTGTTCATATCCATTAGGGTTTGCTTTATAAATTGAGGAGCATTCTGGTAGGGTACATAAATGTTAATTATTGAAGTCTCTTCATATTGGGTGTTTCCCTTGACAAATATGTAGTGACCATCCTTATCTTTCTTTATCTTTGTTGGTATGAAGCCAATTGTATCTGCAACTAAAATTGAAACCCCTGATTTTTTCTGGTTTCCATTTGCCTGTATTATAGAAGTCCAACCCTCCACCCTGAGTCTATTTTTATCCTTTAATGTAAGGTGAGATTCTTGTATGCAGTAGATATCTGGTCTGAGTTTATGTATCCAGTCAGCCAGCCTATGCCTCTTTAGAGAAAAATTTAAACCTTTCACATTAATTGGGAGAAGTGATAACTCTGGTTGTGTTTTGGGTGTCATGTTTTTCAGATGTCCAGTGGACTTTTTTTAATCCTGTAGGATTAAATCCTCAGGTTGGGTCTGAGAATATCCTGGAGAGCTGGTTTAAATTCTTCAACGTGTATATGTCATTAAAGTATTCTCCATCACAAATGAAATTCAGTTTAGCTGGATACAGGATCCTGGGCCTGATCATGGTTATGTTTTCTTTTTGATGAGCTGTTGGCTTTGGTTTGCTAGTATTTTGTTGAGGATTTTGCATCTATGTTTATGAAGGATATTGCCTGTAATTTTCTTTTTTTGTTATGGTTATGTCTTTGTCTGGTGTATCAGCATAAATAATGCTGGCCTCATGGAATGAGTTGGGGAGAATTCTCTTCTCTTCAATTGTTTGGAATAGTTTGAAGAGGACTGGTGTTAGTTCTTTCTTATAGAAATTTACCCATTTAGTCTAGGTTTTCTAGTTTGTTAGCACAAAAATATTCATAGTAGTCTCTGATCATCATTTGTATTTCTGTGGTATCAGTTGTATTGTCTCCTTTTTCATTTCTGATTTTATTTATTTGACTATTTTCTCTGTTATTCTAGCTAGCAGTATATCAATTTTGTTTATCTTTTCAAGACTCAACTTTTCATTTCATTGATTCTTTGTTTTTTAGTCTCTATTTCATTTATAAATGAAATTATCATTATTTCTTTTTTTCTGCTAATTTGGAGGTCTGTTTGTTCTTGCTCTTCTAGTTCCTTTGGGTTATTTATTTGAAAATTTTCTACTTTTTTGATGTAGATATTTATGGTTATAAATTTCTCTCTAAGTGCTGCTTTTGCTATACATGTATTTGGCAGGTTTTGATATGTTGTGTTTCCATTTTTATTTATTTCAAGAAATTTTTTGATTTCCTCTTAATTTCTTTACTGTTCCCATGGTTGTTCAGAAGCATTTTGTTTAATTTTCATGTATTTTTATAGTTTCCAAAGTTCCTCCAATTACTCACTTTAGTCCATTTTGGTCTGAGAAGATGCTTGATATGATTTAAATTTTTAAAAAATTGTTGAACATTCTGGAGAATGTTCCATATGTTGAGGAGAAGAATATGTATTCTGCAGTTTGGGGGCAAAATGTTCTGTAAATGTCTGTTAGGTCCATCTGGCCTAAAGTTCAGCTTAAATATGTTTCTTTATTGATTATCTGTGCAGATGGTCTGTTTAATGCTGAGAGTAGGGTGTTGAAGTTCTCCTCTACTATTGTAATGTAGTCTCTATCTCCCTTTAGATCTAGTAATATTTGCTCTATAAATCTGGGTGCTCCAGTATTGGACGCATGTATATTTAGAATCACTATATCCTCTTGCTGTATTGATCTCATTATTGTATAACAAGATCCCTTATTATTGTATAAGGACCTTCTTTGATGTTTTAATTTTTTTTTCTTTTTTACTGTTTTTGAGTTAAGGTCTGTTTTATCTATACTCCAGTTCACTTATTTTTTTCCTGCTTGTATAAAATATCTTTTACTATCCCTTTACTTTCAGTCTATGTATGTCTTTACAGGTAAAGTGCTTTTTGTGTTGGCTGCATAAAGTTGAATTTTTTTGATCCATTCAATTCAGCTCTATCTTTAAAGTGGAGAATTTAATTAATTTATATTCAAGGTTTTTATTGAAATGTGAGGTTTCTTCCTGTTATATTGCTAATCATTTTTCTGGTTGTTTTGTATATTCTTTGTTTCTTTTTCTCTCATTTTTTGCCATTGTGATTTTCTATATTGGTATCATTTGAGTCTTATCTCTTCCTGATTTGTTTGTTTGGTTTACCTGTAAGTGTTATGCTTTCATGTGTTTTTGTGTTAATAAATGACATCCATTCACTTCCAGGTCTAGGACTCCCTTGAGCATTCCTGGCAGGGCCAGTCTAGTGAAGATGAATTCCCTCAGCTTTTGCTTTTCTGGGTAAGACTTTATTTCTCCTTCATTTATATAGAATAATTTTGCTGGACATAATATGTTGGCTGGCAGGGTTTTTTCCTTTCACCACTTTGAGTATATCACTCCATTCTCTCTTATCCTGTAATAATTTGTGTGGAGAAACCCACTGCTAGTTTGGTGGGAGTTCCTTCATAGGGGACTAAACACTTTTCTCTTGCTGTTTTTAAAATTCTCTGTTTGACTTTAGATAGCTTGACCATATTATGCTGTGAAGAACTTTTGCACTGTATCTGTTTGCGAATATCTGAATCTCCTGTATCTGAGTGTCTAATTTTTTTTTTTTGCTAGATATGGGAGGTTTTCTATCATTTTATTAAGGTTTTCTAACACTTTTAAAAAATCTCTTTGCCTTCTGGGACCCCAGTAATTCAAACATTTGGTCAATCTATGATGTCTCATATGTTATAAGGCTTTGCTCATTTTTTATATCAATTCATTTTTCTTTATTTTTATCTGATTGGGTTATTTTAGAAGAACTGTTTTCAAGTTATGAGATTCTTTCTTCTGCTTAATCTAGTCTATTGTTGAAGATTTCACATGTATTTTGCATTTTATTCAATGAATTCTTCAGTTCCAAAATTTGTTTGTGTCTTTTTATTGATATCTGTCTCTCTGGTAAATTGCTTATTCACATCTTGAATTGTTTTCCTGATTTCTTTTTATTGTTTTTTGGAATCATTTTGTCTCTTACTGAGCTTCTTTAGGATTAAAATTTTGAATTCTTTTTCTGTACTTTCATGAATTTTCTCTTGCTTAGGACCTCTTGCTGGACAATTATCATGTTCCTTTGGAAGCATCATATTTCCTTGAGTTTTAATGTTTTCTGTGTTCTTACATTGATATGTATTCATTTAGTGTAATAGTTACTTTTTTTCTATTTTATAAATTTTCTTTTTTAGAGGAAGATTTTTTCCTGTAATTGTGTCTATGGTGTTGGTTGGAAAGAGCACTCTGGCTTTGTGTTTGGATGTTGGCAGTAGTATAGTCCTATTGTGATTTCTTTGGCTGTAAACAGCATCAGTAGGGTCAGTGATTTCCTCAGTGGCAAAGGGTAAAGTTGTTAACAGAGGCTGTGGTGAAGTTTTGCTGGAGACTAGACACCAGGTTGGCCAGTCTTTAGGCCCCAGTAGCAGCAGTGGTGGGTTAAACATGTCTGTCCTTGGACTCCGGTACAGTATACACTGGTGCTGGTGTTACCAGGTCCAGGAAGGCTGACTCTTGAGCCTCCAGGTGGCTTGCTCAGGTGCCAGGAATGGATGGGCAAGTAGGTATATTCTTGAGTTTCCTGCATAGTGGGTGTGATAACAGTAGGCCTCTGGGACCCATGTGGCCTGTGCTGGTATTGGTAGTAGCTGCCATGGGTTAGGCAGGCAAGTTCCCAGACCTGTAGGTGGTACATAAGGATAAGTGCCATCTGTAGTGGTAGGAGCAGGTTGAGTGAGGTCAACTTCAAACTCCAGAAGGAGTGCTTAGGTGCCACCGTGGTGGACTGGGCTGGGCCCTTGAATGGGTACTGGAGGAGTAGAGCCCCGCCAGTCTCTGCCCTTGGGCCCCCTGGTACCAAAAGATGCTGGCTGTGATATGCATGTGTAGGATGAGTCCCAGGCCACTGGGGAAACATTTAGGTGGAGGCTTCAATGGCTGTGCTGCAACCCCATTGCTAAGGAAGGTGGAATTGCTCTCCCTGGGAGCAGAAACAGGCAGGTAGCTTCTACTCTACCCCTGCTCACAGCAGTCTGCAGCTTCCCATGGTTGTAAGCAGTGGAATTTGTCCTTCAGGTGTATGAGAATGAGTGGCCACCCCTCTCTGAGCATGGGGAGGGGACTGGGTTGCTGACTGTGGCTGCTGCCTTGGCCCTCACCCTACTTGCAGGGCAGTATGCATTATAGTGGGGTAGGGGGTGTGCTCTCAAAATAGCACCATATTGCTGCTGCCTGGGACTTGGGATCATGTGGGACTCTCCATGAGCTCTTCCTGTAGTGATACCTTCATGCAGTTTTCAGGGATCTCCCTGTGTTAATCTCGGGGCTGACAGGTTTCAGAGACTCTCCTGTGACTAGAATTGTAAGACTTTGAAGCAGGAATGTGAACTACTGAGGGTCTGTTACTTAGCCTTTTCCCCACATTGGGGAGTCCGTCTCAGCTCCCAGCTGATCCTGGGGAAGCTGGTTGCCTCATTTCCTTTCTTTTCTTTTCTTTAGGTGTTTCCTGTCTCTTCTCTGTTGAATTGCAGTGTTCTCTCCTGGATGATCTATTCGAAGCGTAATTATGTATTCACTATTTTGGTCCTTCTCAGTGGAGGAGGAAAGAGAGGCCTCTAATCCGCAATCTCAAATCCTTTCCCATCCTACTCTTTTTGAGGGTTCACTGATATTACTCTTTTAAATAAACATTGGTCACTGGTGTTTAGCAAAATCTGGCAGAGATATATTCAGCCTAGTTGAAGTCTTTAGCATCTGTAGGACAGGGTATCCCATAGAATTGCTGTTGGACTATGTGCAATAGAGATGTTCCTAAAATACATAGCACACTTTTGTAAGTTAGAACATATTTTAAATGCATTGGAAGCATTCATCTTGTGATGAATTTCTCTTCTAAAGCTAAGAATGACTCCAATATTATTTTTAAAATCCAATTTCCTTTAAGTGATGCTGGTATAGGAAAACCCATATGCTAATGATGTCCTCTAGGCTGGCTTGCCAAGTACTCATCAATAAAGCACAGCCTCTCCCCTCCTGCTTTTTGAAAATAATTTTTACAAATATTTTAAAACCACACACAACTTGAATACAAAAATATACAGATAAGCGAAATCAACAGCAAAATGTTAAAGTCATTTATAATCCAATTATTGAGGAGCTTACCTATACTTGCCTCTTGCTGTATAGCCTTTGCCAAGAAAATTCTTTATTAGAAGTATCACCAGGGCTTCACCAGTCTCAGTGAATATTTTTCTAAATTGAATCCTATTTATAATTTTTCTCCACTTTCCCACTTTAAGAACACATTGTTGATGACCTCTGATTATCTTCCCAGCCTTGATTTTACCTCCACCACAATGAGTAACAACATGTTATTTAGGTGGGATTGACCTAAACCCTCAATTATAGAGATAGGTACTGTGTGGTATAAACTAGTCCAGGCAATCCCATTTTCTTTTCTTTCTTTTTTTTTTTTTTTTGAGACAGAGCCTCAAGCTGTTTCCCTGAGTAGAGTGCCATGGCATCACAGCTCACAGGAACCTCCAACTCCTGGGCTCAAGCGAGTCTCCTGCCTCCACCTCCCAAGTAGCTGGGACCACAGGCGCCCACCACAACCCTGGCTATTTTTTGGTTGCAGCCATCATTGTTGTTTGGCAGGCCCGGGCTGGATTTGAACCCACCACCTTAAGTGTATGTGGCTGGTGCCTCAGTCACTTGAGCTACAGGTGCCAAGCCACAATCCATTTTCTTTGGCTGAAGTGATGGGTTTAAGTAACCCAGGACTTGGTATGTCCTATTCCTTTAGCAACAGGGATTAAATCACAGGTGATCTAGTCAGCTGGTGACTTGAGACTTTTGCTGGGGATTCTGGGATACAAAATTTTCTCTCCTGGCTGTCAATAGCCATTTAGCTCCCATTAAAGAAGCCACGCCAAAGTCAAATCTTTAACTTCTTAACACTTCGACCACCTTACAATTGTGCCCATTCTGCTAATTAGCCTATTCAGCCAGATTTTAAGAGTTGCTTTTATGTTCAGGATCTATAATTAGTTCTTATCCTGTTCTTGTTTATAACCATATGTTCCTGTTTCAAAAATGTAATCCCCTCTCATATATCAGAGGACATTAACTCAATTTAAGTTTCTTTTCTAATTGGTCTGTTAACTATTTCTTCACATGTATGTTTTCTCTTGTAGGGTGGACCTTTCTTTTGAGGTATTGGCATTCTCCAGATCTGGGTATCTGTCTGAGTACATCTACATTTTTGCAGTTGATCTTCCTTTCTAGGCTGCTTGCTGCCTCTGCTCATACACTTCACTTGGGAAAATGAGAGAAGCAGCTCTGGGACTTATACACTTCTCTGCTCCAAGATGTGCAGAAGGTACAGCTCACTCAGTAGGGTACCTCACTGGCTAAGCTTCTAGGATTGAGTGTTCCCTACCCTAGTTCTCTGGCAGCCTTGACGTACTCAGTCTCCTTTATTTTGGGTTCCTGGCTGCTACCACTTCTGGATATAGAGCACACTTTGTATAATATCTGCTTTTTTATCCATCATATTTGCTGATGAATGTCCTGGGATGCCATCTCCCTATCTTATCCAATCTACTGTCTGGTTTCTCAGAGATTCCTCAGAGTTTTGGGTCCGTGAAATATCCTCATCTTATTTTTATATGTGGCCACTTTAAAAATGTTCTTGTATAATTTTACTATTTAAGAGCAGGGAGGACTGACTCATGCCTGTAATCCCAGAACTTTGGGAGACTAAGGCAGGAGGATCACTTGAGACCAGAAGTTACAGACCAGCCTGGGAAACATGGGAAGACCCTATCTCTACAAAAAGATAAAGTAAAAAAATTAGCCAGATATGGTGGCTCACACCTATAGTTCCATACTTGGGAGGCTGAGGTGGGAGAATTGCTTGAGCCCAGGAGTTTAAGATTGCAGTGAACTATGATGGTGCCACTGCACTCCAGCCTGGGTGACAAAGCAAGACTCTGTCTCTAAAGAAAAAAAAAAAAGAAATGAAAGAAAAACATGGAAGAATTATCTTGTGTATTCATTCTGTTGTCTTGAAACTAGAACTGTGATTATTTTGGGTGTGCTTGACATTTTTACCCTTGGTGGAAAAATGATCAAATCTCAGATACATTGTATTTCAATCCCCCAACATAGAGATTATTTCTGAAGTGGTCATGTGATCTGAGCTAGTTCAATCGGGGGTAATTCTGGGATTTGTTTTTTTTAGAACATCGGTTCTTAACCTATGGGTCATGACCCCTTTTAAACTATGAAAATACATTGCGACATTAGGAATATTGAGAACCACTGTTCTAGAATAACCAGGACAGAAGAGTTAGTTCTGTTTTCCACACACTGGAATCAAATATGAATGACTAGAACTTCAAAAAAACATTTTCTTCACAAGGACAAAGCTTATGAAAAAAGAACCAAAACAGAAGAAGTATAACACTCAAGAGACCAAGTCAGAGAGATTGAGTTAAATGGTGTTATTTGAGCCCTTGAATCCCTTGGAGACCAGCTTTACCACTAAACCATCCATTTACATAGGCCAAGAGATTTTGGATCATTTTTGCTTAAGACAGAGTTGGGTTTTTACTCACTTTGCAACCAAAATTTAGTACCTAATTTACTACTTTGCAGTTATATTCAATTATTGCTAGGCTAACCTTGTTGCCTGATGTTTGTATGGAATACAACTTTCCAATAACTTGAATTTTTCTTTGATTTATACTTTTCCTGATATTTTTCTTTTAGCCCAGGATTTAAACAATGATAGTGTTTACTGAACACTATTATCATTTTAGATTTCCTAGCGGTTTTTCCTTGGGCAACTTTGGAATTACATGAAATGCTCATCAAAAATGCAGATTCCTAGGCCATGTGCCAGGAAGATCTGATGGTCTGTACTTCTACGTCACAGCCAGGGAATTCTGTTATGCACTAAAACTTGGAAATCAGAGTCCTAGCACTAGCTCCTTATCTGTGACTTCTTTCTGCTGTTCCCAAGACCTGCAGTCACCCTCTGCCCTCCATCAGTTTCTTTTTCCATTCATGGATAGAGGAATAAGAGATAGTAGCGCTTCATAGACTTCCCATTGGCCATATTGAACCTGGGCTTTCCTGCTCATTCGCTTAGCTAGGAAATATTTCCCAGATGAACACCTCAAACCTGAGCTCCTTGGCCTTTGGAAATCTGAACTTATGTTTTCTAAACAAATGTACTGACATGTAGTTTTCTATAATTTTGGCCTCTTTAGTTTTTGAAATGGACATGGAATTACTAAAACCCAACCTGAATCAGGAATTGAAAATAAATATAGTAGAACCTCTGTAAATCAACCAAGGGACTGTAACAAACTGGTCAACATACAGAGGTGGTCAACTTAAGGAACTAGGCCTATTGTACTGATACATACATGCGGTGCTTGTCTGGTCTATGAAAATTAGGTGGACTCAAGGAGGTGGTCAGAATAGGGAGGTGGTCAGCTGTGGAGGTTCTGCTGTATTTAAATAGAAAATTAAGGAGTATTGAAATGTTTTTCTTTTTCTCTTCCCTTCTATGAAAGGGAGGAGAGGCTTGAAACTGCCTGTCCCCTCTTCTGTAAGGTAAGCCCATTTATCTTGCAGGCTTCTATGGCAGCTGTGTATCCAGGCCTCTAAACAAAGCTATCAAAGAATTTCCTCAAATTTGACAGGGTTGTTGATAATTGCAATACATAAGGCTGACAGAAAAGTTATGAGATAGGCATTGAGCTTTAAGCCTTTCCCATGGCCTAGGCCCCCAAAATAGTAGCTCCCTACTAGTGAACATCTGAAGCCTTGATCTGACCATGCCAAAACATTTGGCATGTGGAAACTGGCCCAGCTGTCACAGAGCAAGGAGATAAATAAATTCCCCAGTGTTTATAGACTTCTCTTGGACCTCTGCATATATGCAACGTAATCGCTGTTTAAAAACACCCCATAAAATTCAAAAATGTGCCAATAATAACTCGCTCATCTCAGTCTGGGCTGGGTTTCCAAAGCACCAGATGCTGATGCTATTCCTTTATAGGAGTGGGAAGGGTGCTGTCTACCTAGCTGGGGGCACGCTTCATGTCCTGACCCCTGGGCCACCTCACCCCAAGGCAAAGGCCCAGTCAACTTTGGGTCAGGGAGTGTGGTAGAGTCAGCTGGAGAGGGACACATCACCCTCCACTGGCCCGCTGCTTGTCTCACGCTGCCCTCCCGGCACATTTTTTGAAGCTTCATGTAGAAACCTTTGAGTGTCTTCCCTTGACACCATTCATTCTCCCACTGCCCTTCCTTCCCTAAATCTCCTCCACGATACAAGGGAGGGCTGAAGATTTCCTCTGAATTGAAATGTTTAAAAATATGTTTTCTAACTTAATGAAAAAGAATATAGTACGAGGTCTTCCATTTGTGTCAAGAAATCGAGAAAAGCAATGTGGAGTTTATTTAGGTGCCCTTGTCTTAGAAGAGCAGGCAGAAGTCAGACAGGTTGTGCTAAAAAGCATGATACTGATGCATTTCAGATAAATCCAGAGGAAAGCTGCCCCCGTTTACTGTTTATAGACATTTGTCACTGAACTGACTTAAGACCAGGACAGTAAGGGTGGGAAAGAAAGGCACTTCCAGGGCCAGGTTGAGGTAGAGGAAATGCCATGCTTGAAAGGGGAGGCTTTGGTCCCCTCCAAACCAGGAGATTGATATCATTTCCTTCAATAAATGTTGAATGTCCTGTATGTTCCAGGCATGGTATTGAATGCTGAGGATATGATGGTGATCAAACAGATGTGGTTTCCCGACCTCAGGGAGCTATGATCCAGAGGGGTGATCCTATTAATCAATTAATCATTAAATAAACATGTAAATGCAGCAGAGCTAAGTGCTGCAAATGAGAGGTCTAGCAGGCTCTGGGAGCCCATGTGGCAGGCAATTTGACTTTGGCTGTGGGGTCAGGAAGAGGTTTCCTGAAAGAGCGATCACTGGGTTGAGATCTGAATGATGAGAGAATTAGGTCGATAAAGAAGGGAGCTGAGGCCTGTAGGGTCTGGAGCATGAGTAACAGAGGCTCTGGGGTGAGAACCCTGGGCTAGAGGCAGATACGGGAGAGGGGCAAGGCTGGTCAGGTTCTAGGACACAGAACACGGAGGTCCTCACTAGTAGACCAAGTCAAGCATTTTAGTCTTTATCGTATAAGTAAAAGGGAGCTATTGAACAGTGGCAATGATGGCAGTAGTGGTGGTTATGTTCAGCTCTGTGTGGGAAAGGATTGTTCTAGCTGCACTGTGAGTGGGGGGTGGGGGTGAGGAAGGTAGATTCCACGTGGGAAGAGCAGACAGGAAGGGTTTACAGTGGCCCTGGCAGGAAATGATGGTAGCTTGGGCCAAGTTGGTGGCCGTGATAGGGAAAGAGGTTTACCAGGGGAAACTGACAGGGCTTGATGTTTGTGTTTACCTTGTTACCTTCAAGCTGCCTCAAGTGCAAATTTGACAGGAGCCTAAAGGTAGCGTGGCCATTGGTGCGGGTGAGAGCACATCAAAGCTGAATCACATTTATCTGAACAAACAGCACTGGCCCTGGATCCCAAGGAACATTTTTCCATCCCTCCTGAATCTTCAGCATGAGCAGGCACTGAAAATGAAGCGCGAGGGAAGGAAGCAGGCACCCTGGTTATTTTTAGCAAGCCATAGGAAATAGCCAACATTCTAATTTGACTCCTTCTCATTAAAACCCAGAGCCTAACCTCGCACAGTTCTTGTTTCTAATGTCTGCAAACTTCTCTCTTTCCAGATAATTGACAATAGGCCCCCACGGAAGTCTTCTCTGCATATCTGCAAAAATTTAGGAAACATTAGGTTTGACACCATCGTTATGTTTGCCAAGGCAGCAAAAATCGCAGCCGGCGAAACTGCAAATGTGATGAAGCAGAACAGTGAGGACAGCCTGGAATGACTGATCATTTCAGAGCGTCTTCTAGTGAGAGTGTCTAATGCTGGACTTTTCCCCCATCTTTGAAACAAGGAGAAGTAGGGAGTGGCTACTTTGGGGACAAGCTGTGGCCACACAGACAGGGTTTCTTTTTCTTTCTTTTCTACCTTTGCTCTCTGCTCTCAAGTGGTTCCTTGAACTTAGCATTATTTTTTAATATTTTCATGTAATAACAAAAATTTTCATATTCAATAAGTTGAAATTGTACAGAATGGTCAGAGTCTGTTTTATTACTCAGCTGATCTTCATGTTGGCCTCCCAGGCTCTCCACTTGCTGGACCTGGGGCATCTTATTTGGCTTCTCTGGGTCTTCATTCCCTGGTCTGTACCATGATCACGTCTTAGACAAGCTCAGCGCTTCTCCAGCTTCAACCATTCTGGTGTCACCTTCACACAGTTGGCTGTGTGGACTCTCCCTCCTGGTATTACTTTCTTAACTTTTTTTTCCCCCTTTAAATAGGCTCCTCTCCCCATTTTAGGAAACTGTGTGAACTTTGATTTCTAAGACCTCTTCTGGGGCTCACCTATTATGTTTACTTCTGATTTTACCTAGCCAGGCTTATTTCCCACGGCTTCCTAAAACCTGAGGTTTGGTCAAATCAGTGTCCCTGTCGCTCCTTGTAGTCCATATATGCATCTTGCTCCCTCCATATAGAATAAATAGTTTAATAAGGAAAGAGAAACTCTGACCTGACTAAGAAAGAACAAATTGAGAAGCCACACAGGATGGGTGTTCGACCAGGAGGCCAAGACAGTCCTTAGGGTGGGCAGCTGTTGGCAATAGCCAGGTGTCAGGAGGGGTGGGCACTTGTGGGCTATTTTTTTCTTAAAAAATAAAAGAAATTTACTTTGCCTATTTACTAGGAATATTTCTGAGTTTTCCTGAGATTTTTCAACCTCACTAACAGAGGAAAATCTGATGTGAAAATTTTTGGTGAATTACCAGGAATTGCTGTCGAAATTAATTAATTTACTTATTTACAGCATAGGAAGTGTTTATTCCATGCTTGCCAGAAGAGATACAAAGGTAATTAAAATAGTTCTCTCTATCTTTTCAGAGCTAAAGTTTTGAAGGAGATAAAACAATATATATATACATAAGTGTAAAAAGGCATCACAGACCTCATAGTGGAAGTTCATTCAGGGCACATTGTGGCCTTCAGAGAAGAGGGGCCTTTCTATTGGAGGATCAGGCAAAGCCTTCAAGCTGAGTCTTGACTTATAACAAGTGTTTGTTAGCTAAATGGGCAATGTGCAAGGGAATGCCCTTCCAGGGAGAATAAATAGTTATACAATGATCTAGAATATTCAGAAAACACATGCAATTGAGTAGGTGTGGAACATTCAGTTTGCTCTATGTGTGTGAGAGACAGAGGGACACACTACACATACACAGAGAGACGCACAGAGAGACACACAGAGAGCCTGCAGTTGGGCTCCAGTCTATACAAGAAGGAGCTATTGAAGACTTAAGCAAGGGGGTGGCATGTTCAGAGCTGCACACTGAAAGCTCACTCAGCTGGGTAGAGGATAATTGACTTAAGGGGAGCCCACACTACAGGCAAAGAAACCAATTAAAATACTGTTGTAAGGGTGAAGGAAACCAGAATGTGTCACCCCAAAATGTGCTTCTCTGACATAAGTATTCTGAGCTCAAGGCAATTAAGCAGCAGCAAACAGAGAAAGGGCTCTCTCTACCCTCCCCCTTCTCTCCCTAAGGACAGAAGATACATTCTCCTTTACCGGTGCAAAGGAAAAAGAAAATCTCAGACCTCCTGTCCCCAACTCCTTATGCAAAATGGAATGTCAAGCCTGGGGGTGAGTCACGCAACATCTTCCAAAGGAGTCGCTGCTGTTAACATTATGCATCAGCTAGATCCCCACGGAAAGGTAAAAGGCCTCAGACATCTGCAGAAGGACGGCTCCACAGATGATTCATAAGGACATTCTTTGCTGGCTTCACATAAATAAAGGCGTGCAAATTTTAACTTTGGGTCTGCAGGCTAAGCCTAGCTCCTAAAACTAAGTCTGTTTGATTCCACACTAATGATGTTGATTGCAAGTTTATCTTGCCAGGTGCAGAACAGAGACAAGACAGGATCAAACATGCTTCCACTGATCCAGGGACATCTACAAATTTGATGTGCACTCTACTCCGTTTTTCTCTTCTAACTTTCACTTTATCTCATATAAAATGTAGATTTCGTGGGCCTCACAAGGATATTACCATTTTTCTCACCTCCCTTCCTTTTCTTTTTCCTGTATCCCTTCCTTTAAGTACTGAAATCCCCCAATTCTCCTATGAAAAATAATCATGGATTTGTCTGTAGTCTGTGTTTTTTTCCCTGGGATGTCTCAAACTTTGGCTCAATAAACCTCCATTGATTGAGATCTTTGCTTCAGTCATTTATTTTGGGTTATCACTGGAAACAACTCCAGTAAAGGAATGTGCAGACACACCTTTCTCTGTAAGTTACTGCCTATGTGTGTACCTTCCCATGGTTTCCCACATTTGGAAGCCTAAAACTGCTTCCTTTTGTCCTGTAATTTCTCTACCAATTTATTGGTTTTTTGTTGAAGATACTCTATAAGCCATAGTACTAAGCCATTGCTTTGAGTTACCTTTCACTGAGGATTCTTTCACATGCTGTGCACTGCACGTATTCATAAACTTGTTTTTCTCTTGTTAATCTGTCGTTGTTATAGAGGTCTGTCCAAATGACAAACTTCTGAGGGTTGAGGAGAAATTATGTTTCCTCCTGGACAAGGGTTCAGATGAGAAGGGATAAGGGAGAAACATTGTGTGGGGGGTGGGGAAACTTGGGAGGGTTCAAGAAGGATGTGGTGAGGCTTGTGGGGAATGAGAGAGTGGGAGATGTTCAGGAGGATGCCACAATTTTGAGTTTGGGTGATGGGGTAATGGTGCTATTCTCAGAGTGGGAACTCCTTGAGGGGGTATGGAGCGTTGATACCTGAGTTCTTTCCCAGCTCTGTTAGTATGACCTCCAACAACTTCCCATCCTTTCTGAGTCTTGTCTTTTTATTCATAATATATATTATTACCTGCTCTGGCTTGATTTCCAAGTCTGAGACTGATGAAAGCACTTTGTAAATGTCCTCACTCACAAATGTAAATATTTTTGTCTTCAGGGACTAGCAAAGTGTAAAAAGCAGAGTCATCAGCACATTTAGTTTATAAATAGGGGGTGTGGCTGTTATGCATTGTGACAGAGCATCCAGTAGAGATATCGCTACAAAATTGCCAGTGTCACTGCCTGGGCTCTGACCATGGTGGCTTGATCCCTATGGGCCTTTGCTACTCAATCCCACGATTCAAGAACTAACACACTTCTTTATTTTTTCCTGAATCTGGTTAAACTTCTCCATTTCTACTTGCCAAAGTAAACAAGTCATCCTCTTCAGTCAAAGTCGGGATTCCCATTGGAACACACAAGTATCCTGTTTTTGATTGGTGAAATGAATGGGGTTTGAGACAGGTAGGTAGATGAGAAATATCACACACGCAGTTCAGCTTTGCATGAACAGGGCAGACCAATTGTTCTACCCTAGGTTTAGGGAAATCCTAACAGCTACTAATTCAGATGCAGGATTTGGAGATTAGCTGTTCAAAGGATTGAAGAAAAAAGGTGAGCCTGGGGAAACAATTAACCTGTGCTAAAGGTTGATATACCTGCATTATCATCCAGACCAAAGAATCTACTAAGGATACAGTTTTGTGTACTGTTGCATTCAGTTTGCTGTAGAACAGTCATATCACTTATAAACGAGGAGCGTTGTAGTGTCAACAGTGTGGGAAACATCAGGATGGAAGGGGAATCCCACAACTAAACAACCAAGGGCCAGGGGCAGGGAGGAGGGCTGAGGGTTGAGTGTATATGATGGAGCTGAGGTCCACTGAAGAGGAAGAGGTAGGAAATACAGACTTTATCCTTGTCTCTACATATTGACTGGACAGTGATAGGCAGTGGGACCCTCTTTATCCTATAATACCACTGATTAGCTCTATTAGATAAAAGAGTGAGAGAGTTAAGTAACTGGCTCCAGGTTACTCAGCAAGTAAGGATGGAGAGAAATAGGAATTCTCTTACTTTGAGTTAGTTGAAAAGAACTCAAAAACCTTTTTTAGAATTTCTTCTTGCAAATTGAAAAAAGTAAGGAGCAACCACCCTTAGAATAAACATTTCTGATTAGTGTGTTTTAAATGCTAACTCACCCCCTGGGAGGAGAGAAAAGCCCACACCTTAGAGTGGTGTTTCCAGAGTAGAATGTATGTTCCGCTGTGAAATGATTGTTGGAGATAAACGTATGAAAATCCTTCTATTTTAATAGTTGTGTATTTATTTTTATGACTATCATTATCTTTGGCTAGTCATTATCATGTTCTATTTAAGACAGTGACACAACATTTTATTTTAAAATAAATTCATCTAAGAAAAAATAAAGGTTGATTTAAAGACAAAGTATTTATTTTTAAAAAAGCAGGTGGTAGAACAACCTCAAAAACTGTGCTCCTTCCGTGGGAGAAGCGAGGGGAAGGGGAGACACCCTGGGTGGTTCGTGAGAGCTGCACACAGTTGATTTCTCAGTCAGGTTGTCTCGGCACATGGGCTCTTCTCTCATAAAGATTATGCTCTGAAAATGCAACTACTTCCTGGAGAGGGTTATTTCTCAGCAGAGTAAGCATATTGCTAAATGATCCCCTAATGCTCTGACCACCACCTGTCTGGAGGGAGGAGGGTGCAGTCTCCTGGCTGTAGTGGGCATGAGATGGAACCAACTCCTGACCTAGATGGTTCACCAGCCTCTCCATTTGGTCCACTTCTTGAGCAGGAAGAGCCCATGGGTGGTAGGAGTGTTGAATACAACTGACCTAAAGGTTTAGCTTTAATGTGGTAATGAGGGCTCCGAGGGCAGACTCATACCTTATGATAGTTTTTATATGTAAACCCTGCAACTGCGGGGTGGGGGGTGGGGGGGGTGGGGGTAGGGGGGTGGTGCTCAATAATCACTGCTAAATGAGAGAATGAAGGGCTGGGAACACCCAGATACTGCACAGTTAACTTGCAAATGAGGGGAGAACTCGGGCTGGGAATTACACAGCACCGAGTTCTGCGACTTACTTGCTGAGTAACCTGGAGCCAGTTACTTAACTCTCTGACTCTTTTATCTAATGGAGCTAATCAGTGGTATTGTTACAGGACAAAGAGGGTCCCACTGCCCATCACTGTCCAGCCAATACATAGAGACAAGGATTAAGTCCACACAAGCTTTATTATCAGAAGATCAGCGAATCTGGAGAACAGAGAGAGTAGCCTCTCAATTCTGTTCTGTCTCCATTACAATTCTTCTTTTTTTTTGTTTTTTTTGCAGTTTTTTTTGGCCAGGGCTGGGTTTGAACCCTCCACCTCCAGTACATGAGGCCGGCGCACTACTCCTTTGAGCCACAGGCACCGCCACCTCCATTACAATTCTAATTGACGCAAGAGAGTAAAAGCAGAGCTAAAGATCTGTCCTAGTCACTCTGTACAGGCATTAGCCGAACAGTCTGTCAACTCCTACCTCTACGGCAGCAGATGTCTCTGTTATCTGTGTGCTCTTCCCTTGGCATGTGCTGGGCCCGGATAGTAACCTGTAACTTCCTTAACCTTCCCTTGCCTTTGAGGACAGGTAGCCTGACCGGTACCAAGGGCGCGGGCCAACCTGACCTTCCCTTGAGTCTCAAGACTTTCACGTCTGTCACATCTCTCACATCCTTCACGACATTCATGTGCACCCAAGGCCCCAAAATTTATAAAAGAACAGCAAGAGATTAAGTCGGTGGGCTCGGTTTTTAGGATACTAGTCCACCAAGTCTCCTGGCCAGAGAATAAAGCCTCTTCCTCTTCCAACGGGTGCCTGGAGTCTTCTGTCTGTGTTGGTTTCCTGCTACACAGTAATTTATAATGGGAGTACCAGGAAACAAACCTAGAACATTTTAACTTTAGCTGACAAAAAACAACATGAAAGTCATCTTTGCTCTAACAATGCAAAATGTTTAAACAACATAAAGATAATCATCCCTTTAACAAAATGTCTAAGCCAATCATCAAAGAAAATACTATGTTATCAAAGTAACCTTTACCAATATCACAGCACCTGTTGTCTATGTGTGACCACATCCTCAGAGACTCCTGAGACAAATATCCTCACAATCCTGGTGAAATCGTAACTGGTTGATCACGGGGGAAGGGTGTGTGGGAAAGAATGTGAACTAAGCAGACTAAGTCAGCTCCACTGCTTCAGCTTAACTTCTGGGACTCCATCTTCCAGGCTGCTTTTCTGGATTCAGTATTTTGGTAAGTGTTTTTAGTGTAAAGAAAAGACAAAACGTAAGGTGATGGATATCCCAATTACACTGATTTGATTTTTACAAATTTTGACTGTGTTTAATGATGATGTAACCCCCAAAATGTGTATATCTGTTGTGTGTCAATAAGAACAAATTTAAAAAACAACAAATAGACCAAAAGAAAAAAACTAATTATTTAACAAAATGATATGGTACCAATTTATTTACACACACACGCACACACAATTCTAGATAGGCAGCTATGGTTTTCATGATTAAAAATATTTTACTTCAATTCGTTTTTCAGCTTAAGCATATTTTTATGCTCACAAAGAACAATGCCACCACTCCTTTAAGAGTAGATATCTGGGCTCGGCGCCTGTGGCTCAAGCGGCTAAGGCACCAGCCACATACACCTAAGGTGGCAGGTTCGAATCCTCAGCCTGGGCCTGCCAAACAACAATGATGGCTGCAACCAAAAAGTGGCCAGGCGTTGTGGCGGGCGCCTGTGGTCCCAGCTACTTGGGAGGCGGAGGCAGGAGACTCGCTTGAGCCCAGGAGTTGGAGGTTGCTGTGAGCGTGATGCCATGGCACTCTACCCAGAGGGACAGCTTGAGGCTCCGTCTCAAAAAAAAAAAAAAAAGAAAGAAAAAATATTGTTCTGTAGGTAAAATGCTACACATACCAAACAGCATCACACGCTACAAAGAAATCTTCCAGAAAAGGAAGAATCAATTGGTGCAGCAAACTTCACTATTGTCTTATTTCAAGAAATTACCACAGTCACCCCAACCTTCAGCAACCACTACCCGGATCAGTCAGCAGCCACCAACAGTGAGGCAAGACCCTCTACCAGTAAAGAGATTATACCTTGCCAAAGGCTGGTGAACATTTTTTAGCAAAAATGTAATAAAAAACCATGTACCTTGTTCCATTAGACATTATGCTATTGCACACTTAATAGACTACTGTATAGTGTAAACATATCTCTTATATGCACTGGGAAATCAAAAATCTCCTGCCACTCACTATATCATGGTGGTATGGAACCAAATCCCCATCTCTCTGAGGTATATCTGTACATCTAAGGAATAAATTCTGATATAGGTAAATAATATACTATATATTTTTATCTAAAATGGTTATATACAAACCAATAAAAAGTCCTAGGGACCTAATAAGTAACAAAAAGTAAAGGCTTTTCTATCATAACTATATGCCACCTCATTTCTCGTGTATCAAATCAAATCCCCCTTTCCGCTGCTGCCCTTAAGAAGGTAGGACTGGAGTTGGGCACAGTGGCAGGCACCTGTAGTCCCAGCTATCTAGGAGGCTGAGACAGGAGAACCTCTTGAGCCTAGGATTTCAAGACCGACCTAGGCAATACTGCCAGACCTCATATCAATATTAAAGAAAAATTTTTTAAAGGAAGGAAGGAAAGAAGTATTAATGATCATCTTTATCCAACACCCCCTCCCTTATAAACCTGCCAAATCTACTCCATTAGTTCTGCTAGCAGAGCTCCCTAGCTTTACTATTTTGACCTAACAGTTTGTTGCCTCTTTAAATGAAAATGTTAAAGGAGCTCCCTCTTTACAAAAGCTTTACCAATCGATTACGACGTCACAGTGAATTAACTGTCAGTTTCCACAGGTAGTACTTGGTGGCTGGGTAAAATTAGGAAAGAGATCAGGGGGCACTGGGTCCATGAGGGTAGGGGAGAAATGAACACCGAGATAGCCAAGCACTTAGAGACGATGAAATCAAATTCTGTGAACTCATCAACTCTGAAGGTGTCATATTAATTCTTCTGAATCTACTTCTTAACCTGCACAACCCATCTTAGCGCTACTCCTCACACAAAATCTGCTTCCCCTTGGGAGAAGGACGGCTGGCACAAAAACTAGAGACAGTATGAACTCATAGTAATTAGAAAAGAGAAGAGGTTTTTTCCTAGAAAAAGAGATCTGGGCAGAGAAGGTTAAAGAAAATGTGGTGTAAGGAACAGAAATACCACACAGGCAGAAGGTTGATGCCCAAGTCTCTCAGTTAAGATTTAACCCAGTTTGATCAAAGGATGGTAACAAGTCTAAGCAGTTAGTTTCAACTAGAATAAATCATTTAAAATAAAGCTGTTCGCATAACACAGCAGAATCCAAATAACCCTGAAGTACCAACTGAATCAAAGTTCTATTTTACAGCTAGATCCGTCTCACATTTAATAAGAAAACATCATTCATAAGAAACAGATTCAGAGCTGAACAGTCTTGGGACACAGTAGTAAAAGAAGCTGAGTGTCTTGGTCCATTTTGCATGGCTACAACAGAAACTTAACACTGGGTACTATACAGACAATATAAGTGTATTTGGGTTATAATGCTGGAGGCTGGGAAGTCCAAGGGCATGATACCATTTCTGCTTGGCATTTATTTGTTAAGGGCCTTCTTGTTGTGACATCCCCCAGAGGAAAGAAGAAGGGCAAATAAGAGTGCAGGACACAGAAGAAATTGCACTGAACTCAACCTTTTATCAGAAGCTTCCCATGATTACAAACCCATTCCTGCAATCAAAGCATTAATCCATTCCTGGGGGCAGAGCCTTCATGCTCTAATCACCTCTTAACACTGTCACAATGACAATTAAGTTTCAACGTGAGTTTTGGAGGCAACGTTCAAATCATAGCACTGTGAAAGACAAAATTTCTATTTGACCATATTTTTGGATCCACCCTCAAAAATCAATTTCAAGCCTTACCTAGATATAACACACATGGAAAATTCGCTTGCTATCCTACTGATGCAAAAGAATAAAAAAGGACTCTAAGAAGTTTCTAGATCTACACCAAAAAATTCACTGGCTTTTCAAGTGACATTGTGCCTCTGCCTATCCACGTGGTTTATGTGACCACGTCATTACATACACGAGAAAGAACGGGAACGTAAGTGAGTCTTCTGAGTAAGTTCCTGCTTTTGCAAATATATTCTCTTATATCACCATATGATGAGTAGTCAAAACATCATATTTTAATTAACTAAAGCCATTCTGCAATATGTTCAAAATGGAAACCAGAGATAGACTAAAATGCCTTAAATCGTCAATACCTTCATGTTCCATAGGTTGATATTAGTCTTTTCTAATGTTTGATTTGCACTATAGTCAGCTTCCGAATCTAGTTAAATAGGAATAATATTCTATAATAGGCTTCTTGAAAGAATTTCCCAAAAGTACCTCAAAGGTGCAATTAAGTCAATTATTTCGGTATATAACTGAACTAATCAAACTGTTTACTGTCACCCGAAAGGTTAAATTGCTAAAGTCAGGAGAGGCACTGCTAAATGTCACAACCCTCTGCCTTCATGTCGGTGAAGACTTGCTCCTCCGGAGGAACCACGGAGACACACAAGCTTTGCAATGTGACAAAGGACAGGTTGAGTAGTAGTCGCTGGATGGCTGTCCTGGTTCACTACACATCACCCTCCCTGTTCTGAGGAGGGAGCTGCAAATGCTGTTTAGTGGAGAAAGGGGTCAACACCAACGTTCCCTCTCCCCGCGCCGTACTCCCCAGCATGCAGCTGGCACTGCTCCCTCTGGCAGACACAGCTCCTCGAACATAATGGTGCAATCACCACTTCAAACATCATTACTATCTAAAATAGATAACCCACTTGCAACTTGACTATTTTTATAGATATAACATTTTCATGGAGCTTAAAACTGCTCTATTTGTGATTTATTCCATTTAACCGATGCGGTTTCCCTGAAAGTGAGTTGCTTATAACAGAGTCCCAGCAATCATGATATCCCAAATCGCTGTGAAAATGACAATACTTCCTTGTTGCCTCTTCTCTCCTTGGACCCGTCACCAGAAACTTCAGGAACTGAATCTTGAACCTGAAAAATTATAAGCGCTGAGCTTTCAAGGTCTTTGGTGACCAGAGGAGTATTTTCCCCAACTTCTTACTCATCTACTTTTTCACGAAGGGCTCTTACATGAATTCTTTGTGTTTGATAAAAATGTACTAAGTACAATCTATACACTACTCAATTCTTGGAGGCATTAGGAAAATTCAGCAAATTGGAGGCATTGAGACACTTTTATTGCTTTATTAAAATACAAATAATTCTCAATCCTAGACTCAGCACAAGATAATATACAACTAAAATGGAAATTATTTTTGTTTAGAATAAAAGGTAGTTGTGCCAAAGGAAGAGATTTAAAAAGATTTTGCAGCTGTTTCACGAAAGACATCAGTTTAAAAAAAAATTGTAATTTCACATATAATCTGGTGGGAGATAAGGAAGGAGACGACCCAATTTGAGTGCTCTGATGAGCTCCGAGTTCTTTAAGGATATAAGGGGATAGTGAGATAGTGAGGGCATAACTGTAAATGAACATGAAAGAGAAATATATACTTGTCTGTGAAAAATGCTAATTCCTCTTTTAGCCAAGTTCACTAAATTAACCTTAAGCTCTGACAGAGGAAAACTGTCGATATTTTACATCAGAAGAGAATTTTCTATGATATCTAACAGTGCCCCAAACCTGATTCTTCCTCCATTCTACTTTGTTTCTCCCTATTGAGAACCATGCTCAAACCAGAGGGAATAAACAAATAATTTCAGGAGAGAAGCAGCAAACAGAGACCAGAAGGGACACTTAGCTGAGTTAAGTGAGTGTGAGTATGCAGATCTGGAAGAATGAGATGCAAAAGGGTAGAAGGAATTTTCAACAGTAGGAATCACCAATGGTTCACGACCAGAAACAAGCTCCAACAAAGTAGCCTGAGTTGGGTGGAATTTATAGACTAACTACTAAGGGATAGATAGATCAAAGGAACGCCATAAACATAAAGCTTGAATTTAGAAAGGCAATGCATAAGCT
The DNA here is from genome assembly GCA_963575145.1 of Galago senegalensis. NCBI lineage: Eukaryota > Metazoa > Chordata > Mammalia > Primates > Galagidae > Galago > Galago senegalensis. The sequence goes on along the minus strand of CAUYTI010049523.1, from coordinate 18,042 downwards.
GGGTGCCATAGCTTAGTGGTTAGCATGTTGGCCTTGCATATCAGGGGTGGTGAGTTCAAATCCTTCCTGGGCCAGATTAATAAGAACAAAAAGGCAATGGATAAAATACCTCTCAGTGTTCTTGCAGGCACAGTAGAGACAAGAAGCTGACTGATATTTGTATTTTATGGCTTCAATGTTGACAGAAATACCAAGAATAAGGATTGCTACTTTTAAATTTATCCTAAGCTAACCAGAGGTTCTTTAGGAATAGATCATTGTGTGTTGAATTCCAATTACAGAAAACATGCTTATTATATCTTCAGAGGATGCCCAGGAGTTAAGATGCTGTAAGATGGACTCAAGAGTCAGAAAGATCTAGACAGATTACAAACACAGGTTAAAATAAATAAGATAAAATGTAATAGGAATAATTTAAGTTCGGCCAACACTTACAAATACCAGGTAGAGGAATCATGGTTTCACAGGCCATTGAAAAAGAAATTTATCTGAAAGTTTTAACTGACTTTATGCTCAGAGTGAGCTAACACTATTTCATGGCTCAGAAAATCCTGACATGTAGGCAAGACATAGCTGAATAATAAGGAACGTAGATCAATAATAATGAGATAATAATTTCATTATATCATGTCTTAATAGCTGCTATTCTAATTACACAATACCTGCTCAGCGTAGAACACTGACCCTACCTTAACCCAAATAATGAAAAGGAAAATAAAGACCACCCACAACTCCATCAGGAGAAGAGGAATACTATCTTCTCCGTGGTGTTTTATTCCAGACTTATTCGTAAGCATTGCAAATGTTCACACGTATTTTTCTTACAAAAAATAGGATCATACCATAAATGCTATTTATTTATTTACTTATTTATTTATTTTATTAAATCATAGCTGTGTACATTAATGCAATCATGGGGTACAATGTGGTTTTTTTTTAAATTCAACAGTATATCAAGCCCCAGTAAGTTCTACTCTGGTCAAGCAACACCCAGTGCATTTGGTTCATTTCTAATCATATTCTAAGATGGTCATTGCAAAATTTGAGAATATGCATGGGAGGAAAAAGAGGGTAGTGAAAAGTATGAAAACTTAAGTCCTTAAAACATCTGTTCTATCGCCACACAAAAGGCTAATGGGAATGACAGCTTTTTTTTTTTTTTTGCACAAAAAAAGACTCAAAAGAAAATAATACAGCTAAATACGTATTACACCTGGGGACTGTGCTGGCCTGTGAATTAGGCTGCTTTTTCCACCCATTGACCCATACAGCCAATCTAGTACCAACTGCTGGAAGTTACAGGCAGAGAGAGTTCAACTCAACAAAAAGATAATTTTTTTCATAATTAGAGCTATCAAATATGGAAGGGATCAAATCATTGGAGGATTTAATAGGGCAGGAATCATTGGCAAAGGCTATTACAGAGAGGGGATTCCTGCCCTAGGTGAGAAATTGAATGAAAGGCCTCCTTCTATTTGAAAATTCTGCAACTCTAATGGAAAACTTATTAAGAAAATTTACTCCCAGTACAATATGAAGCAAGTCGTTGGCAACTAAGGCCTTAAGAACTAGAGTCAAATGCTTCAGAGCAGTATGAGAAATAATAACACTAATCAGGAACTATGTGCTAAGGCCTTACATGCATTATTTTGTATCTCATTTAATCCTTACAACAATGCAATATGGTAGGTACTATTACTATTTCCACTCCATAGCAAAGGATACTGAGACTTAGAGAGGTTTTTATATTCATTCAAGGGCATTCTTTGTTTTGCTGAAACTTGCAGCGTCACCTGAGCACACCTAATTCCCCATCATACAGCTACTGCTCGCTTAGGAGATATTACAATAAGTAATATCAACACCATCTTCACAAAAGTTCTTATCTAGTAAACCCTCAAGGGTAAATCATGAAATTTTTTCATTAGGAAAAAAATACCAACATTTAAGGATTTTTTTTTTTTTGAGACAGAGCCTCAAGCTGTCCCCCTGGGTAAAGTGCCATGGCATCACAGCTCACAGCAACCTCCAACTCCTGGGCTCCAGCGAGTCTCCTGCCTCAGCCTCCCAAGTAGCTGGGACTACAGGCGCCCACCACAAAGCCTGGCCATTTTTTTGGTTGCAACCATCATTGTTGTTTGGCAGGCCCGGGCTGGGGATTCGAACCCACCACCTTAGGTGTACGTGGCTGGCGGCTTAGCCGCTTGAGCCGCAGGCACCGAGCCATTTAAGGATTTTTTAATGAAATTATTTATAGCCAAAAACATGTTCAGATAGGACTATGTAATTGGTCATGTATCTTGAACTTGTGTGAATAAAACGGATTCAATGAATAAGACTTAAGATGTGGTTAAAGTCAATCTGAATCACAGAATTTCAAACCTTTTCCATCTGTGAAAGAGGGATGGACCTTTTAAGGTTGCTAGGACGTGAACGAGGTGATACCTGCAAGTGTTTAGCACAGGGTCTGGCACCAACAGTATACAACACAAGTAATAAAGCAAGTGGGAAAGAAATGCCTCATCTATTCCATAATTCATTCCAAAAATTAAAAAAATGAAAGTATCATTCTGTTTCACGGAGGAGGCACATTTACCATTATCCCATAAATAAATGCCTGATGACGATCATTTGTGCAATAAATGACAAGCAAATAAAATGTGCCTTCTGAGGAATTTCACCCCTAGGGTATGTACAATTTCAACCCTCGTGTTCTTCAATGGCACTGCTTATCCAGTATGAGATAAATAGATGAAAGCTTAAAGGTTATTGGTTTTGTGATTTTTACAACTTGGTCAAACCCCCGCTAATGAGCACATGTTTTGTTTTGTTTTTTTTATTGTTTTCTTGTTGTAGAGTTACTACTGCTACTGGTCACAATGCTGATACTTTATGTAATGTTCACTAACATCAAACAGTTGGTATTTCATTCCTAAAATTTGATATCTATTCTTTTTCTAAAACGAAATGACAGAAATGGGTATTTAAAAGATGTTTGCCTTTGGGGTCTGTCGCAAAGGTAGCCTTTTTAAGACATAATTTATTTCGGTAAAATTGAGTGAAGTTCTCACTATTCTCAAGGAATTCTTTACCATTTTTCAAAAACAAAAGAATAGCTAATTTTGAGAAACCTCTTTCAGCATTCGGGTTTCTAAACATCATTATTTTTACAACGGATGGATCCACTCCTGAGTATTTTTGTTTCGCCTGTAATGTAAAAGTGTAACTAGATAAACTGCTTTTATATAAATTACTAAGAGCAATCGTCAGAGCTGTACTCTGAAATCCATACACACTGTCTATTTGTATTGGAAAGTTAAAATTATTTCACAAAGGGGAACACTCAAGAGTCATGTTCCCTAAGACCCCACTGAAAAATTGTCCCATAAATATTCATTGTTCTGAAATGAACTGTCACTCCAATAAAATGTCATTCTTAATGAGTGTATGTGATAACATATGACACTTTTTTAAATCCTATCAGCTATTTTTCCACCTAAATGTATTGCACTGTAATAGGAACTTTTCATTTTCCCTATTAGCCAGTACTGTAATTAATTACACCGTCTGACTACTACAACCTATGAGAACTTGCAGAAAGAACACCATGTCATCACCCAAAAGTTTGTATTAACCGCTGGTCAAAGGTAGCACAGAACAGTCCGTGAAAACCAAAAAAGAAAGAAAAAAATCACTCGGGCTTTTAAAATTTTTCACAAGTATAGTTGGGTTGTCTGAGAGATGTTTTAAGAGGAAGATACAAATGATGATTGATACCTCCAAAAATATCCGGATAAATTGAATGGCCACGATTTTAGAAACTCCAAAGCTTTCCGTGAACTGTATTTGGCCATCAATCCAACTTTTAAGTTAATAATTTCTCAAATATGCAAATAAGCCCCTGCTATTTCTAACGTACTGCCTGCTGAATAAAGACCTTGACATTTTTTAAAATGTCATCTTAGAAAGATTTTCCAAGCAATATTAGTCTCACCTGAACATCTTCACATTTAAAGGCCTGCACTCTATTCCATGCATACTATCCCAGTCTGGACCTGCTTTCCAATCTGGACGTGCACCCTTCCCTCTGAGATATGATAACCAAGTTTCACTGGGCTATGTCCAGGTAACCGAAAGTACTACCGGGGCTGCCTCACCTGCCTCATCAAGTTTTACACACACCCTATACTGATGACACGTCATCAGAACGTTCACCTGCTTCGTTTTGTGGGATCGTAACCCACTGCACAGCAAACGCCTCTGCAAGAGAGGGTAGCAGCAATCAGAGGGTTTTGCAGGGTAATTGCATGCACTCAATAGCTTCTCTGCCAATTTCATTGAAATAGACAAGAAAAAAAAAAGGCTGGGCTTAAAGCTGCAAATATATAATAAACACTGATGGGAAGCGGGTGAAACGCCGATTTTTTTCAAACAACACTAGTCCATGCCCAAGTTCTGCACCACAAGCTCAGAGAAAAGTAGCTTCCTGACGCATTGATGGAAGGCTATTTTAAAATTACTCAAAGAACCTAAGGCATCAGTCTGACTGGGAGGCTCATGCCTCCTCTCCACACACACAGTCTGTTTTCCTACCTAATTTAAGAATGAATCGCTGGCAGCCACCAGGTGCAATAACCGCGAGGAGGAGGACGCATATCCATCACAATGCATAACGAGGTGTGCCAGCCCCGAGCGGTGCCCGACCTTACCTTAGCAGATTAGACAGGGGCAGGGGGCCGGATCCGCCGCCCAGGATCCCTCCTTTCCTGCCAGACAGGAGTTTCTCCACCAGAGCCACATTTCCAGTGCGAGCAGCTTCCAGCAGCTCCTGGTCCTTCCCCATAGTCAGTCTCTCACCGACTCCCCACAGAGTCCTTTCCCCCGCCTCGGGTCTTCCTCCCCACCGACCCCTACTCCCCCAAATCTAGGGCCCTCCTCGCCCCACCCTAAAATAATGCCCGAGCTTCAGCAGGAAGAGATCCCCGCAGCCCCGAGCTGGGAGCACCACTCTCTCCTCCTCTTCGGGGCGCAGCTTTTACAATGGGGAGCAGACCATGTCTTGGGAGGGGGGCTGGCCGAGCTGGGCGCCGCGACGCGCCCCCACAGCCACTCCCCTGAATTCCCGAGGCCTCCTTCCCGCGGGTGGGGCGTGAGGGGGTGGGGACTCGGGGTGCTTTTGAGGAGCGGGAGGAGGATGCTGAGGACTGAGGTCGCGGCAGGAGGAGGAGGCAGAGACTGTCCTCGCCGGAGCCGGAGCGCAGCGAACGACCGCGGCGGCGGCAGCAGCGCTCGCGCCCTCGCTCCCTCGCGCCCGGCCCGGGCTGGCCTCGGCTCCCGCGCCCGGCCGGCTCGGCGGTTACGCTGAAGCGGCGCCTGCGGCCCGCGGCGGGGAGGAGCGCGGCGGCGGCGGAGCTCGGGCAGCCGCGGCCCGCGCCGGGGCAGGGCGGTGCGGGAGCCGCAGCGGGCGCGGACGGGGGGCGGCGGAGGCCTGGCGCGCGGGGGGCGTGTGCGCGGCTGCAGGTGCAGCCCGCGGCCCGGCCCGGCTGGGCGGGGGAGGGGGCGGGGCGCCCGTGCAGCCTTATCCCGGTCCGGGTGGGCGGGGGGCGGGGACCCTCGGACCCTCCCCTCCCCTCCCCTCCCTCCTCCGGGCTCCTCCGACCAGGTTTAACTATGTGAGGGCTGGAGTCCGGGGCCGCCTCCACCCCGCGAGCCCCGGCGCCACGCCTGGGGTCGGTCACGACGCCTGAGGAAAATCCTCCATGACGGGGACCGGGAGGCCGGTGACACTGGGAGGGGGCCCCTCTGCACCGCTGCCATCCGCGTGGAGGCAACTTGAGGCCAGCATTCCACCCTTCTCCTTTACCTTCCCGACCCAGGCTGGGGGGGGTCTGCCCTTGGTTAGAAAGGAGAGGAGCTTGTTTTATCCCAGTTTCTGTGGCACTGGCCACTGAACAGTTTGTAACTGTTCCAGTTTTTCTAGTGTCTTTAATCAGCCCATATTTTAGTTGAGCTTTGGAGAGCTGCTGACTTGTAAAAACACCGGGGAAAAAGGCTCTCATTGAAAATTTCTCCACATCCGAGCTCGAAATATATAAATGGGCATGGATTAGACCTCCACTTGAATTTGCATGTACCATCAGCTATTCTTTGTGCCTGGCTGGCGTGATTTTGTTACCATGCTTGCCCATGGTGAAGAACACGCGTTTGTTTTTCTTCTGAAACTTCCCTTCTGCTTTGCCTTGTCCTTGGAATAGACTTCATAAATGTTAACTTGTTGATAATCGATTGGTAGCAAGGGGACATAACAGGCACTTTGCTTCCATCAACCCAGGGAACTGGGTGTTATTACAGTATGTGCATTTTAGAAATGAGGAAATAGGGCTCAAAGGGTTAATTAAATTTCTCCACATGCCACACAGAGTAAGTAGCTGACTCAAACTGGATCCCAGAATGCACTCCAGACCCCGTGCTCTTCACAATACACCTGCCTTCCCCGTGGAAAAGTGTAAGAGACAGACAGCAATTAACACAGACATCCGATGCAGTCATTGTGTACCAGACATTCTGCTAAGGGCTTTTGACAAGTTACCTCAATTTTGCCCTCACAACAGTCTCATGAGATTGGTACCATTTTTATCCCTGTTTTACAGATGAGGAAATTGCCTTGAAATTGTGAAACTATAAAGTAACTGAGTCAAGGCTCAAATCCGGCACTGCCTGCTATAGGCAAAGATTTAAAGTAAATAACTGGGGGAGACTCAAAAGCCATTCAGGGACAGATAAAAGTGTATTAAAGTATCCTTTATGAAATTCAGTTTTCTGAGATTTTATTTAAATGAGGTAAAGTATTGGGTAAACTATGGCTCCTCGTTGGAGATTTCCTGAAGTATATAGCTTTTGAGCTAGGGTGGTTTATCGGTTTTGTCGTTTTAGAATCTGTTTTAATAAGATGGTATTATATATAATAAGAATATGATCCCTGACATAATGGGACTAGCAGACCAGTATAAGAAATAAGAAGTAAGGAGCCATTAAATTCAGTTAGAAAATGGCACGTGACAGGCTATGACATGGAAGTCAACAGCTTACGTGAAACCAAAGCAAAATACACCTTTCCCAGAATACGATAAGCATTCCATTGGTCAGAGCTAAAAAGCCATCCACCATTTTCACAAGCAGCATTTAATCCTGAATGAGTTAGTGACTGCAGGCCCCTGAGTCATCTTTATCAGAACCGTGCAACCCCCAATGGGAAAACCATTAGTAATGATTTACTCTAAGAATCAGTTCCATAGTTGGAGGCACTCTACTGATACGTGATACTCAAAGCCAATTTTTCAACTCCAAACTCTTTGTTTTTAGCTAGCTCACAGCTCTTGGTTGAAGAAAATAAAGGCTTTGGCTGCACGGAATTTAACATGCAAATTAAAAGTGAAAACATTCTTCCAAAAGTCTATAGACACCACATAAATGCCCGGATTTTTTAAACATCCAGATTTCATCAAGATGTTTTGCATCTGTGAATAATGAAATGAGCCAGGAAATCTTGGAAGCCAACTGGACAATCTCAATCATAGTTTGCACATATGTAAAATGAAGTTAGGTCTGATGGTCTCCTCTGGCTTTTCCAGCCCTGACATTCTATGTTTATGATGAAACATGATCTTAGTCCATTGTCAGATGCATAATTGAAGCTGGAAATTCAGTATGGAGATACTTTGAGATTTCTACTCTGTTTTTAATTACAAAAATAAGCATATCCAATGTACTCAATACTAATATGAAACCAATATGTAAACAATTATATGCCCAAAGGAAAGAAAAACATTTGTATGTTCAAGTGAGGGAGAGGAGGGAGGAGGGAAAGGGACAAAGGGATGAGGGGGGAGGATTGGCAAGTTCTCACCTAATGTGCACAGTGTAAGGACACACTGCCTACCTCCTGGGTGAACAGCTCAACTACAACTTGAACTTTACCTTAGAAATGAAAACATAGTAGTATTGAGTACATTGGATACTTTTTTTTTCCATTTTTGGGATACTTTACTAAGAAGAGTATGTTCCAGCTCCATCCAGGTAAACATAAAAGATGTGAAGTCTCCATCTTTTTATGGCTGCATAGTATTCCATAGTGTACATATACCATAATTTGTTAATCCATTCATGGACCGATGGGCACTTGGGCTATTTCCATGTCTTAGCTATTGTGAATTGGGCTGCAATAAACATTCTGGTGCAAATGTCTTTGTTGTAAAATAATTTTTGATCATCTGGGTATATACCTAGTAGAGGAATTGTAGGATCAAATGGTAGGTCTACTTATACTTCCTTGAGTGCTCTCCAAACTTCTTTCCAAAAAGGCCGTATTAGCTTGCATTCCCAACAGCAGTGTAGAAGCATTCCCTTCTCTCCGCATCCATGCCAACATCTGTGTTTTGGGATTTTGTGATGCAGGCTAATCTTACTGGAGTTAGATGATATCTCAAAGTGGTTTTGATTTGCATTTCTCTGATGATTAAGGATGATGAGCAGGCATCCTCAAACTATGGCCATGGGCCACATGCAGCCTGCCTAGGACATTTATCCAGCCTGCCCGGTGTTTTTGCCACTGCACCTGTCCTGCTTAGCAGCCAACTTGTCCTGGGGCCCACAATCTGGCCCTCCAACAGTCTGAGGGACAGCAAACTGTCTCCGTGTTCAAAAAGTTTGAGGACCCCTGACCTACACAATCATACGAATGGCAAAACATAACTATAGTCCATAAAGTAGAAGGGAAGAGGAGAGAAAGGGGTGGGGAGAGGGGTATGGGAAAAGGGAGGGCATTTGGGGGGGACTGCACCTAATGTGCATGATGCAATGGTACATTTCAAAACTATTAAGAAATGAGTATAATTGTGCTGGATGTGTAACTTGGTTCAATGTAAACATTTCACATTATATATTGAAGCAGTACCTGAACCCCATAAATGCATCAATGTACAAAGTTATGATTTCATAAAAAATAAGTAAATATTTTAAAAAGCCCATGAAAAAGAAGGGACAATAAAACAGAGCCAGAGATGCAGGAAAAAAATAAATAAACAAAATAAATTAGAACTAATCAATCAAAAAAAAAATGAAAACAATTTAACCCAAACATTTGTACCTTCATATTAATCTGAGATAAAAATATATATATTTATTTTTCCAAGTTTTAATATTTGCCTTTCTTGATATCACCTAGACAGTATTAATAATAGTAGTAAATGCATATTCTCTGGCAGGAATGATGGGGGATTCTTTCTTGCCTTTTATTTAATCCTGACAAGAACACTATGAGGTGGAGAGATGGAGAGAGAATTCATAGAGAACCTCTGAAGTCTGTCCCTTAAATTCTGATAAATATAAATCAATAATTTTTGTACACTTGAGAATTATTGCTCCGATAGACATAAGACAAGTCCCTTCTCTTGGGGTTGATTAATAAAAGAAGGGGCTGAACATGGGAAGTACATCAAAGACAGAGAAAGTATAGAAGCGTTTGCAAAAAAAAAAAAAAAAAAGACAAAACGTCTTTGGAAACCATTGAAGAAACATGAAGCCAAATCAATTTTAGAGCTATGGACCAAGGTCTGTTTGCTGTGAGAAAGAAGAAAAGATAAGGTCTTATAGCAAGGCGTCATCAACAAAGCTAAGATAGGATAACTCCATGAAGTAGGGAGTGAGTCTGGAAATACCTACTTTCTCCATCCCAAGCTCTGAAGTTACTCTGCATTACTGGGCTATCACAGGCTGTGGGATGAAAGTCAGCAGCTTTAGGTTACAGAAGATGGAGATACTAGACATCTGGATAGGTTCTTGCTTCCTCCATTTCATTAAAGTTCTCCCCATGCTCACTGAGCACGAACCCTGTTGATCGTCCTTCTGAAGGAACCCAAAATGTATCACAGTGGTTGCAGTTTCTCCGAAGACCTATGGTCATGGGCGTTGAAGGTCATGGAATGCCAATCATCCATCTTCTCCAAGTTATAGCCAGCTGAGACCAGACATAAGGAATCAAAGGAGTATTTCATTGTCATCTTTATTACGGAGTCAAGTAAGTGTCTACTATCCCACAAAATGTAGGGATCCCTACTAATACTACGGGGGCTTACCTCTCTGCGAACGTCCACTTTGGGGACTGACTTGTGGGGAGAGTCAGATCTGCAAATCTGACTTTGTGTACCCAACCAGAATAAAGCCTGTCTCACAAATGGAGTCAGAGGAATGGAGAGATGATCTGTTTCCGTGGTTGCCTTTAGAGAGCTCGCTAAAACAGGTCCCTATCCAGGAATGCACACCCTCTGCAGGTAGGAAGCAGAAGAAATCCCACTGCCCTTCTCGGTGACCTATGAGATAAGCAAGAGAGAAAGAAAACCAGAGTTGAGACGGTATCTAGTTTTGAAAGCAAAGTAGCCCCACCACTAGTAAGGCGGTCCAGGTGGATAGAAGGAGGGAAAGACACCAGAGGAGCTCACTGCCATGGAGCTTCCCCTGGAAAAGGGAACAGAAGTTTGCTCTCCCCTTGGGAAAGTCAATGAGGAGGAACAGGAGTTCCCCGGGATCATCACAAGGCACAACATTCCATCCCCACCCCGCTCCATCACTAACCCTCTCAGAACCACCTGTGCACCCACAGGTGCCCCCGCACCTGGCCAGTTAAAAAATCTAGCATTGTCTCCAAACTATTTTTCTCACTGAAAGAATCTACCCAAAATTCTAAAAAAAATAAATTTCCACTATCTTAATTTTCTAATGAGGAAACTACCGACCATCCTGACTAACCTGTGACATCGTCTCTCAGAAGAGCCCCTAAGATGACACAAGGACACATTATCCTCTTCCAGTGCCTTACCTGACCTCCCGCCTGGGCTGACCCCAGTCTGCCTCCTTCTCATGCCCCACCTTCTACTTCTGTCCCTCCCTTACAGCAGGGGTCAGCAAACATTCCACAGAAGGCCACCTAGGAAATATCTTCACCTTTGTGGCCTCACAGTCACTCTTAATACTACTCAGTTCTGCCGTTTGTAGCCTGACAGTAGCCATGGGCAGTATTGAAATGAATGAATATGGTTGTGATGAAAGACACTTCATGGACACTGAAAACTGAACTTTGCATGATTTCCATGTGTTACTAAATAGTCTTCTTTTGGCTTGTATTTAACCCGGGGCCCATAAGCCTACAGATTTAGGAGTGACTTACTCCAAAGCCCCTTTGGGGATACTGCTGCTTTGCTCGACCTGATTGCTTAGATACAAGGATGGGGCTGGGGTGCGGGGGCAGAATCATATTATCCCTTCTAAGGCATCTCTCCCACCCCAACCTCAGCAGACTGGGACCTTCCCAATAGCAAATCCTCTCCTCTATTTCAAGAAAGATCCTTTCTCAAGGTTTTCATCCTGGTCATTTTGCTGAGCTTTTTGTATTTGTGGAGTTTAGAGGCATCTTTTTGAAACTTCAGAAAAAGATTTGTTAAAAGCACGATGTGAATGGGGAATGAATGGGAAGTAAAAATTACTTGTACAATGCTCACTTTGGTAGAAAATTAGAAGAAGCTAGGCTCAAGGATTACCAACCAACCTTTTTTAATGTTATTATATTAGCATCATATCTATTATGTGTAACCAGTGCTGTGTTTTGAAAGACGATATCAGAAAGCCCTAAAAGCTTTTTTTCTCCAAATGATGCAAGTGGAAAGCCATTCTAGAGCCTCGTTTTTTGGTTATCAAGTTGCTGGGAAAATGAAACACATGGAAGATATATATTGTTAAAATAGAATTTTTATATTAATGAACAGTGCTATTTATATGCATTTCACATTTTCCCACATAATAAAGGAATCATGATTTTTTGAATGATCGATGTTTTTTTTTTTTTTTTGCTCTCTTTTTCAATGTTTCCTATGAAGGCAAGCCATCATGTAATGGAAACCAGAAAGGAAATGATAAGAGATAAGATAGGATAGAAGCAGTGGACTTAATGTTCATTAATGTCTAATAGTTTATCACAGAATGTTAACTTTGCTGTTTCTCTTAACTCTTCTTCCAGGTATGTGGGTATGTGTGTGTGTTGGTGTATGTTGAGAGGATGGAGCAAATGAATGGTGGTTGGGAGAAGTTTGATCTGTTTTTATAAGTAGACCTCTTGTTGAAAGCATCACATCAAAAAACAAAGAATGAATAAATGATTGTAACCAGTAAAAATCATTAATATTTGCATCTGAAAAGAAAGAAAACATCACATCATGGTCACTACACATCACATTCTACTGTTAACATTATAGAAAGTACCAGAGATATGATAAAAATCACAGAACATAATCAAAGAATTAAGTAAATAAATTATGTCAAGGAATTATGTCAAAAACTTAAATAATGTACATTGATCATCATTAACAAATACTAAATATAATTTGATAAAATGCTAATAACTCACTAGGTTTTGAAAATTAAAAATTAAACCTCTTGCCAATTCAATCTGAATAAGTAATTCTAACATTGAGGGAGATTTATTTAGGAACTATGTTCTGGAATTTTTTTTTAATAAAAAGAGCATTGTACATAACATGGTTGAGTTGGTATGGCTGCCCTCACCTGAAATCTTTTCATTGATTTATAAAACCACCTCCAGAAAATAATGCCTTCCATTTGTTTGGATGCAGAATGAAAAGTTGGAAAACATTGCAAAAATATTCAAAGGAACTGACTCACGTGGGCAAATGAACCAGCATAAGGCAAGTGTGTTTCAATACAGACAACTTTAACACTCCTTTTTATAGGAAAAAAAAAAGCAATTAATTCTTAAACCAGAAGTTTCATAAAGTTATCTTAAACTGTTTAGGAAAATATATTTATAGAAGTAATTAAAAGGTTACTCACAGCAATTAGAGCTTTAGAAAATAACTTTTTATATTCAAAGTATATTTAAACATCTTTTTTTTTTTTTGAGACAGGAGCCTCAAGCTGTCTCCCTGGGTAGAGTGCTGTGGCATCACAGCTCACAGCAGCCTCTAACTCCTGGGCTCAAGTGAGTCTCCTGCCTCAGCCTCCCAAGTAGCTGGGACCACAGGTGCCTGTCACAACACCCGGCTATTTTTTGGTCGCAGCCGTCATTGTTGTTTGGCGGGCCTGGGCTGGATTTGAAACCACCACCTTGTGTGTACGTGGCTGGCGCCTTAGTCACTTGAGCCACAGGCACCGAGGCAACATATTTTTTTTTAATATTTAAACATCTTAACAAAGCACAAGTATAGGTGTGGTGTTTTAAAGTGTGTCACATAACCGTGCTGGAGCTAAGTTTCCCAAACGTCTTTCCTACGGTGCCGTGTTGGGGTTGGCCATGAAAGAAAGCTGTATGGTATTTGGAAGGCAGAGATGAAACGGTCCCATTGCACTCTGCAAGGTGACGCAGGACAGCCAGGCAGTATCGGAGTTCACAGCATTTGTCACTGATGAGCTGTCTCACTCAGTAGTTGGAGGGCAGCAGCCCAACCAATAGCTCATTTAGCTCCTGCAGTATCTCTTATTCCAAACTCCCTGACTGTGGATTCTGGTGTGTGTGCACTCCATGAGGAAGAGTGCCAGATCCTTCTATAGGCCACCCATGTTACTGACACTGGAGACATGAGCGAGAGATGCCAAGTGTCCATTTGTCCCCATAGGTTCCATTCCGGCCCAGGGATTCCAATGTGTCCTTGCTCTCTCTCATTTCACATCTAGATTTTTTTCCCAACTGCTGCTCTTACTGACCTACAATAACTCTGGGCAACAGCCTCATGTAAACTTCTCTACCAAATCCAGTAATAACAGAAGGTTAGTTCCTATTTTTAAAAACCTACAACTTAGGATTCCATGTCACTAACTGTTCTACCTCTCAGACAAAACATCAACGGAGACAGCAATTAGCATTGGATGTCTCCAGGGAACCAGAACCTTAAGGACAGGTCCTCTCAGTCGGTTTATTAATTCCTACTAAGGAATAAATTGTCAGATCTGATTAGATATGAAGGTGCTAACGATCCTGTCACCAGTGGTCAAGGAGAAACACTGATAGTCCATGGCAAAGAGCTACTTAAATTATCAGTGTAATACATGTCATTCAGGACCTGCAGGTGGCAAGGCTTCAGATGATCGAGAAGTTGCTGCTATAGAACATTTATGACAATAAAGGGTACAAAGAAATTGAACAGTCGCCTCTAAGTGTTCTGGAGAACTTAGGGGGAAATGTGAGTTCATGATTTTTAATTTCTAGCTTGAGGTCCAAGGAAGGGTCTATTAATATTTATGCCCCCAAAGAAACACTTTATTTCAAGTAGTCATAGAAGAAAGTCTTCTGAAAACTAGAACAACCAGAATATCCTGATGTATCTGGGACTTTTCCTATTTTAGCACTAAAAGTCTCATGTCCTGGGAAATCCCTCAGTCTTAGGCAAACCAGGATGGACATTTGGTCGCCCTACAAAACCAAACTTGAAGCTGAATCCTTCAAATGGCTGAATTACAATACAAATTATGTTTCCATTGTCATACAGTCGCCTTTGTTAAAGTTAGGACATCTTCCTTGGGAAGCAGTGGGACCCTGAAAATTAGAAGAGAGGTATATGGGAATATTCTCATGAATACGAATTGTGAACCCCTAAATTCCTTTGGCCTGCCTTTGCCAGAGGAACAGCATTTTTCCCCTGCCCACAAAGATTAGTCTATTAGTCTTCCTTTTCCTATTTTTTTTTTTTTTTGAGACAGAGCCTCAAGCTGTCCCCCTGGGTAAAGTGCCATGGCATCACAGCTCACAGCAACCTCCAACTCCTGGGCTCAAGCGAGTCTCCTGCCTCCGCCTCCCAAGTAGCTGGGACCACAGGCGCCCGCCACAACGCCCAGCTTTTTTTTTTTTTTTGGTTGCAGCCATCGTTGTTTGGCGGGCCTGGGCTGGATTCGAACCCGCCACCTTAGGTGTATGTGGCTGGCACCTTAGCCACTTGAGCCACAGGCACCAAGCTTCAAGTGATTTTCTTGTCTCAGCCTCGTGAGTATCTGGGATTACAGGCATTTGCCACAACGCCTGGCTATTTTTAAAGATGGGGTCTTCCTCTTCCTCAGGCTGGTCTCAAACCTGTGAGTTCAGGCAACCTGCCAGCCTCAGCCTCCCAGAGGCGTGAGCCACCCAACCCAGCCCAGTCTTCCCTTTCCTTAAATTCTCGTAACAACCTTTTCAGAAGGAGTAACTTGGCAGGGGCCTGCACATTCTCCTCAGGATGTAAATCCAGTGCTTCTCATTGCTTTTGGACTTAAGACCAGTCTCAAGTCCCAACAGAACCCAGTAAAAATAATAACCCATGATATAACACACACAAAAAGAAGCGCAAGAATTTACTCTTTTACGTTGACATAATCATGGGCAGCGTAAATGAGAATAGATCCTAAGGGTATTGGATTAAGCTAGACATGATATAATGTTGGATCTTGCCAAATTCATCAATATGGATATAATACCCATAAAGTCTGAATTTAGTTACATTAGCTCAAGCTGCTGGAAGTGGCTTTACCAGTTTACTTAGTTGGTTGAACCAAAGGTGGCCTACACTAAATGAAGTTGAAATGCAAATACATCTTGAGTATATTGAAGAGGAATGACTTGTGTGAGAGCAAATGCTATAAATTTGTCATGTAAAATCTGTTTTTTAAGAACCTGATCGTATCCTTTGGAAAGGTTCAGCATCTGTCAGTATTAATTAGAAGAGTCACCAAGGCAATGAGAAATATATCCTTGACAGAAGCTGTAGTATCCTTGAAAAGCACTGTGGTAGAAACTCTTTGTTGGCCAGGAATCACAGTGGGCAACGCCACCATCAAATGGGGTCTCTGAGTCTGACGGGAATGATTGGATTCCAGGACGACAGGGCTCAAGTGGTGGAAATAAATTTCCAAAGACAAGGTGGATGTGCTTACTGTAGTGGTAGAAGAACTGTAGCAGTAATCAGAATGATTTGACCATCCTGATTTGATCTTTGGCATGGGCTAATTAATCATGATGCCCTTGGAGCTTGAATGAGACAGGGAAATCTACTAATGTTTTATTTAAGTAATCAAAGTGGAATTTGACTTGAATAAACACTACAGAAAGCCACTATAGAGAGTCATGGTTCTTCAACCAGTTCCTAGCCTTGAATCAGTTCACAGGTCCCTAAACCTTTTGAATAAGGGAGAAGCTATTTCACCCTGAGGAAGACTCCTAATACACAACTAAAAATTTATACTGTAAATTTTCTTCCCCTCCTGCCCCACAGGGCCTTGTGAGGACATGTTTTGCAACATACGTTGGGAAAGAGAAATAAGGGCTCCATTAAACTGGCTATTAAAAGTGCCACCTGGTTTCTCATGCCAGTGAAATAACAAGCAAAGAAAGAGATTATGACACAGGCTGTGGTTGTTGACCCTGAATATCAAGGGGAAATTGCATTGTTACAATGCAATGCAATAGCAGTGGTTCTCAACCGTCCTAATGCAGTGGCCCTTTAATACAGGTCCTGTGGGTGGCAACCCACAGGTTGAGAACTGCTGCAACAGGGGTAGAAAAGAGTATATCTGTAATATAGATGATCCCCTGGGGCTTGCCTTAGCACTCCCAAGTCCCATAATACAAGCTAACAAATTATTACAAATAGTCCAATGTAGACAAGATGCTAATGGCCCAGACTCTTGAGAAAAAAAAAGTTTTTGGTTCACTCCACCATGCCATGAACCATGTCCAACCAAGGTATTTTCTAAGGCCGAAGGATTATGGACTGCCTAGTAGAAAAGGCAAATTAAAAATGCCAGCTATGATCATATGCTCAGATGTAGAAATGAAGACTCTTATAGCCATGAATAGTTCTTCTTTATTTTGAGATGAATATATTTGTGCGCTGTCATCTCTCCAAATGTACAGGCTCTACAGCCATTGGATTCATCCAACAATGGATCAAAAAATATTTGGGAAAAAAAATTCCACAGAGGTCTGAAAGATAACATTTTGCCCCATGCTAAATATGACCTTAAATCCAAACAAATATGAAGTAATACATTGTATTATAATACAAGTTATCTATAGATTATTTAAAGTTTAGGGGAGGATGTTCAAATACCATTCCATTTTATATAAGAGACTTGAGCATCTATAGATTTTGGTATCTCAAGAGGGTCTAATTCCCCATAGACACCAAGGAGAATAGGAGCATAAGTCTTCATTCATCAAGTGTGGACTGGACATAGTGACATCCTCCCAAAGAGTACGGTGTGGAAACAGGAAAAGATCAGGTTTATAGTGGAGAAATTTAATGCTACAGTCTATGTATTTATGTTCTCTCAAAATTCATATGTCAAAGTCCTAACCCCCAAGGTAATGTTATTAAGAGGAAGGGCCTTTGGGAGGTGATTAGGTCATGGAGGGAGGCTTTGTGATTACTATTAGTGTCCTTATAAAAGACACCCCAGAGAGCTAGCTAGTCCCTTCTGTGTGAAGAAACAGCCAGAAATTTCCATCTAACCAGAAAGGCCGCACCAGACACCAAATCTGCCAGTGCCTACAATTTTTGAATACAATTTTCCAAGATGTAGTTCTCAATATCCATTCTTCTTAGTGTCCTCGAGGATTTGTGGTTTTGTGTCTGCACTAATTTTGGAAAATTCTGGGCCTTTATTATTTCAAATATTTCTTCTGCTCTATTCTTTATAGCTTCACCTCTCCCCTTACTTTATTACTGATTAAAAATTACCTCTCTAGGCTCGGCGCCTGTGGCTCAAGCAACTAAGGCGCCAGCCACATACATCTAAGGTGGCGGGTTCGAATCCCTAGCCCGGGCCTGCCAGAACAACAATGATGGCTGCAACCAAAAAATGGTCAGGCGTTGGCGGGCGCCTGTGGTCCCAGCTACTTGGGAGGCTGAGGCAGGAGACTCGCTTGAGCCCAGGAGTTGGAGGTTGCTGTGAGCGTGATGCCATGGCACTCTACCCAGGGGGATAGCTTGAGGCTCCGTCTCAAAAAAAAAA
>CAUYTI010049520.1:0-45327 GCA_963575145.1 Galago senegalensis | reverse complement strand
TCTGGGAATATACCCAACAAAGGAATTGCAGGGTCAAATGGCAGGTCTATTTTTAGTTCTCTAAGTGTTCTCCAGATGTTTTTCCAAAAGGAACGTATTAGTTTACATTCCCACCAGCAGTGTAGGAGTGTTCCCTTTTCTCCACATCCACGCCAGCTTCTCTGGTTTGGAAATTTTGTGATATGGGCTAATCTCACTGGAGTTAGATGATATCTCAAAGTAGTTCAGATTTGCATTTCTCTGATGATTAAGGATGGTGACCATTTTTTCATATATCTGTAGGCCGTGCACCGGTCTATCATGAATGGGTTTATCTTGATTCCTTTTTTCAGCTAATCTGGGTTAGTGTGGAGAAACACTGCTCCACATGTGCATGTTGATTTTGCACCCTGCAAAATTTACTGACTTCTTTATTAGTTCTACTAGTCTCCTAGTTGAGTCATTAGGGTTTTCTAGGTGTATGATTATATCATCTGTGTCACAGATAACTTTATTTCTTCCTTTCCAATTGGGATGCCCTTAACTTCTTTCTCTTGCCTATTGCTCTGGCTAGGATTTTCAGCATTATGTTGAGTAGAAGTGATGAGAATGCACGTCCTTGTCTTACTCTTGATCATAGGTGAATAGCTTTCCCATTTTCATCCTTGAGTGAAATGTTGGCTGTGGGTTGGTTATATATATAATGTGTTGATGCATATTACTTCCTAACTAATTTGTTGAGAGTTTTTAATCATGAAATGCTGTTCAATTTTGTCAAATGTTTTTTCTGCATTAACATGATCATACACGGCTTTTGCCTTTCACACTGTTGATGTGGTTAACACATTTATTGATTGTGTATGTTGGACTATTCTTTCCTCCCAGAGACACACCCTCTTGACCATGGTGACTGATCCTTTCAGTGCTGTTTTGAACTGAGACTGCTGGTGTTCAATGAGGATCTTTGCATCTTTGTTCATCAGGTGTACTAACCTATAATTTTCTTTTCTTTAGTGTCTTTGTCTGACTTTGGTATCACAGTAATGCTAGCTTTGTAAAATGAGTATTGAAGTATTCTCTCCTTTTCAATTTTTACAGGTGTTTGAGAAGGACTCGTATTAGCTTTTCTTTAAATGTTTGGCAAAATTCAGTAAGGAAGCCATCAGGTCCTAGGCTTTGGGCTTAATTTGTTCTTTTCCTAATTCCTTCAGCTTTTTTTTTTTTTTTTTTTTTTTTTGTCTCAGAAAGTCTTTATCTCTCCTTCATTTTTAAAACACAAAGATTCTGGTTGACAGTTTTCTTTTTTCCCACAGCACTTAGTGTGTATCATCCACTTGCTCCAGTCCCATAGATTCTGCCAAGAAATCTGCCAACACTGTGCGATATGTTAACTCTTCACATTACATGTCAGTACTGTTATCTAGGCCAGGGGTCCTCAAACTACAGCCCACGGGCCGTATGCAGCCTGTCTAGGACATTTATCCAGCCTGCTGGGTGTTTCTGCCACGCTACCTGTCCTGCTCAGCAGCCGACTTGCCTTGGGCCCACAGTCCAGCACTCCAACGGTCTGAGGGACTGAGAACTGGCCCCCTGTTTAAAAAGTATGAGGACCCCTGATCTCAGCCTATGAATTGTGGAAAAAAAAAAAAAACTTAACTATAAATTACCCAGCCTGTGATGTCTTGTTATAGCTGCGCAAACTCACTGAGACATGCAGGGAGCCCTTGGCTCCAGTGCCCAGAATGTGAGCTAAATAGATTGTTTATTTCTATGTTCATTTTCTAAGATATTGAACAAGTTTGTAAGTAATTATTTTGAGACCAAGTTTTACGTCTAAGTATTAAATTATGTGTACTTCAAAATTTTTTGTTACTCAGGTCAAATTATTCCTAATTTCCTCTATAATTTTCCCATTAATCTATGTTATTTATAAATGAAGTTTTTTAGGTTGATTTGTTTTGATTCCATTAAATGACTTTCTTTGACTATCTTTTTAGGTTGGTTTATTGTATAATTCCAACTCGCTCTGATGATACATTCTTCATAAAATGGATTATTTGAAACTTTTAAGAATTCCCTAGTTAGCACTGTTATACAAGCTCAGATTAATTATGAATAAATATCCTTGTTTTATTTCAAATTTTCCAGAAAGAAGGAAGCCTCTGAGAGGTCAATGGATAGTTTTCCTTTGGTGAAAGACATTTTATTTGGAAAAAATGTAGTGACCTAATTAAGTTTAGGTTGGATTATAAAAGAAATAGAATGTCTGCATAAGGATTATAATACTTACAGCTGGACTAGAGAAAATGATTTTATCCCTTCAGATTGACAGTTATCAGGGCAAGGTTCCCAGAGAGGCCTTTAAACTCACTAAATCTCTCAAGTGTCGTGTCAGAAATGCTCATTTATACCCTAAGAAGCTATGTCCCACTTATGGTTTGATGTAATATTATCTTTCTTAATATCTGCACAGTATATATTATTAAAATTGTGTTTTTTCACATAATATATGATTAGTTTGACTTACTCCTATTCTTCCTCACCTTCCACTTCCCACCAATACTGGCTAACTAGAAATAAGGACGGGAAATGAAAGATATCTAATCCAGCTGCCATTTATTTTGGTCAAAAAATGAGAATAGTCTCTTTAGGCAGGGTTCAGTCTCTACCAGAGAAAAATTCATTTTCTTTTTGTGTTTTGTCAGATAACTTCCTCACTCTTCCTTCTTCTCATGGTAATCTGATGTGGTGATTTATCATATAATACATGTGGTAATTCCACAAAATCGTTCCCATAATTAAGATAGTGTCTGTGTCCTCATCACTTGAATGTGGCTCAGCCACTGCACTTAGACAAATAGACAAATACAGCAATGCTGCCTGACTTATGAGGCTAGTTTAGAAAAGGCCAGGAAACATGTCTGTTTATCTCTGGACACTTATTTTCAGCTGCCATGTAACAAGTCCATTACCCCAAGGCCATCATGAAGAAGGACTCCCTATAAGTGAAGATGATTCCCTAGAAGGGAATAAGGGTATAAGGCTTAAGGCTCCCTGTAAGCCTTCAAGATGATTCCACCCATCTCTGATTATATCATGAGAGACTCCAAGTGAGAACTACCTGAGTCCAGGGTTTTGAGCAAAATGAACAACTGCTATGGTTTTATCAATGTGGCTTATTTTATAGCAGCAGAAAACTAGAAAAGATAGCACCAGATTAAAAGAAAAGAGATAGGTGTGTCACTTAAGTGTCCTACAACTATTAGGGAGAAAAGGTGCCACCACTTTGATAGTGCTCCCTTGGTGTGTACTGCCTGGTACTGGCCCTGTTCCTGTCTCACTTAACATAATACACATCCTCCCGCATCTGCTTTCATGTCCTAAAACTTAGAGATGGAATATAGAGTTACGGAGGAATCAAATAAAATGGAACATCATTTCCCAAAATAATAAGGTGGACTTCAAGGCTGGTGTTCTACTATATAAAAACATTCTGAGAGAGTGCCAAGATGGAAGAGTAGAAAGCAGCCTGCACAACACTGCTCTACTGGACAGAATCAGAAGTGGCCATCAGACGTCCACCTTTGGAGTGACTATCTTAACAAGAGCACTAGATCAATATGCCTTATGAACACAGAAGCACATATTATCAACAGAATACTAGCAAACCCAATTCAGCAACACATTAAAAAAATCTACCTTGTTCAAGTGGGATTCATCACAAGGAAGCAGCAGTGGTTCTATATAGACAAATCAATGAATGTGACTCACCATATATAAAACATCATCATGTAACACATCAAAAAGTCATTCAGGAAAATCCAGCATCCTTTCAAGAAAAGAAAGTCAGCAACCTAGGCATGGAAGGAATAGAATATACTTCAAATAATGAAAGTTATATATGAGAAATCTGGGAGCAACATCACACTGAATGAGGAGAAGTTGAAAGCGTTAACCAGAATAAGACAGGGATGCCCACTGTCACCACATCTTTTCACATAAGACTGAAAGTCCTAGCAGAGCGATCAGGCAAGAGAAAGAAATCAAGGATATTAAATTTGGGAAAGAGAAGGTCAAACTATCCCTGTTTGTCAATGATATGATCTTATACCTACAAAACCTTAAAAACTTCAGAAGACTCCCCGAACTGAGAAATAAACTCAGTGATATCTCAAGTTACAAAATTAATGTACACAAGTCAATAGCATTTCTATCTACTAATGACAGTCTAGAGATAAACACCAAAGAACAGAAAGAACCCAGATATAAAGCCGTCCACATACAGCACTGAACAGAACAGAACCCAGATATAAAGCCATCCACATACGGCACTGAACGGAACAGAACCCAGATATAAAGCCATCCACACACAGCACTGAGCAGAACAGAACCCAGATATAAAGCCGTCCACACACAGCACTGAGCAGAACAGACCCAGATATAAAGCCGTCCACAAACAGCACTGACCAGAACAGAACCCAGATATAAAGCCGTCCACATACAGCACTGAACGGAACAGAACCCAGATATAAAGCCGTCCACATACAGCACTGAGCGGAACAGAACCCAGATATAAAGCCGTCCACATACAGCACTGGTCTCTGACAAAGCAGACAACAAAATACACTGGGGAGAAGAATCCACATCCAATAACAAGGTGGGAGAATTGGATAGCCACATGCATAAGAATGAAACAGGAACTACATTTCCCTCCACTCAAAAAAATTAATTCAAGATGGGTAAAAGACTTAAATGTAAATGTAAAGCATGAAACCGTAAGAATTCATAAGAAAATGTAGCAAAGCTTTTTAATATGCTGGCCCAGGCAAAGAATTCATGGAAAATGACCCCCACGGCAATCAGCAATAAGAAAATTTTTAAAAAAATAGGACTTGATTAAATTATAAAGCTTCTGTACAGGAAAGAAAATAGAAAAATAGAGAAAACAGACAATCTACAGAATGGGAGAAAATACCTTTAAGAAAAGACTAATCAGAATCTACAATGAACTCAATCAAATCAGCAAGAAAAAATCAACCCCATCAATAAATGTACAAAAGACATGAACAGAAGTTTTCCTTTCTGTTTCACATTTAGAATTAATATAAGGGTACACAGGATTAGGTTACATTATTCACGTTTGTTAGGTAAAGTCCGAGTGGTATCTGAGTCCTTCCCCCAGGAGGTGTGCCGTATACTCCTACATTGTACCCGTATGTGGGAGCCTCCTTGGCAGCTTCTCTCCCCTCCCCCCTCCCCTCTACTTGAATTTAATTGTGGTTTTCCTCACATGTGGGCTTGTCATTGTTCATCTAGTAGTTTCAAATTAGTATTCAGTGTGTGGGATGCTTGTTTTTCCATTCTGGAGAAATCTTACTTTACTAAGAATTTTCTTCAACTCTATCTAGGTAAATAGAAAAGATGTAATGTCTCCTTTTTTAAATGGCAGAATAGTATGTCATGGTATCCACACACCACAGGTTATTAACCCACTCATGGGGTGATGGGCACTTGGGTTGTTTTCACATCTTTGTGATAGTGAATTGAGCTGCTATTAACATTCAAGGGTAAATTGGATTTTTTTCCTTCTGAGTAGATGCCTAGTAATGGGACTACAGTATCAAGTAGGAGGTCTAATTTGAGTTCTTTGAAGATTCTCCATACTTCTCTCCAAAAAGGCTATATTAGTTTGCAATTCCACCAACAGTGTATAAGGGTTCTCTTTTCTCCACACCCACACAGCATCTGCAGCTTTGGGACTATGTGATTTGGGCTATTCTCATCGGGGTTAAGTGATAAACTCAAAGCAAAGACACAATTCCATTCACAATAGCTTAAAATAAATAAATAAATAAATAAATACTTTGAAATATACCTAACAAAGAATGGAAAGGATCTTTACACAGAGAACTATGAAACCCTGAGAAAAGAAATAGCAGAAGACATTAGTAAGTGGAAGAATATACCATGCTCTTTGTTTGATATATAGTACCCAAAGCAATCTACAAATTTAATGCAATCCCCATTAAAACACCAATGCCATACACTGAAGAACTCGAAATATTAGTTCTTCATATCATTTGATCCTGTAGTCCCGTTACTAGAAAGAAAAAACCCAAATACTCAATGCAATACCAAGAAACAAACAAACACACACAAATATTGGCATGCATCATGTTAGCAGACTTCAGGTTTAACAAGTCCCTACTGACCAAAACAGCAAGGTACTAGCATAAAAATGGAGATGCAGGTTTATAGAACAGAACAGAAAACTTAGAGATGAAACCAGCCTCATATTGCCATTTGACCTTTAATAAACCAGACAAAAGCCTCCCTTTTCAATAAATAGTGCTGGAAGAGCTGGTTAGCCACATATGAAGACTGGAACTATAACAGAAGTTTTTCAAAAGAAGTCAGGTAATAAAGTTTTAAAAATGCTCAACATCACTAATCATCAGGGAAATTCAAATAAAAACCACAATGAAATTTACCTTACTTCAGCTAAAATGGCTTTCATTAAAAGCCCCAAAACAATAGATGCCAGCATGGATGCAGAGTGAAAGAAAATGTACTTGTGGTGGGACTGCAAGTTCGTACGGAGAGCAGAGCCCTCAAAGAACTAAAACTCATCTTATTTGACCCAGCACTCCCACTACTATGTTTTCTTTTTCATTGCTAAGTTTTTAGTTTATTCATCTTTGGATTAGCCCCTGTATTTGGACATGGCTTTATTTTCACAGATAATCACAGAAGGGTAGAATTCTGACAGCAACCCTCCTCTATAATCAGCATGAAGCTTTTTATGTATGTTGATGATTCTATCTCATGTCTGATATCTTTTTGATATCCAACTCACAATTGCAAAGATGTGTAATGAGCCCAGTGCCCATCAATCCATGAGTGGATTAGTAAAATGTGATACATGTATGCCATGGAATCCCACCCAGCTGTAAACAAGGATGGTTTAACGCCTTTTGGACCTGTTCAGACGGATGGAGACCCCAATCCTAGTGGAGTATCTGCTGAACACCACATGTACTATTACACTTAATTAACCGAGTGGCACACATGTGCACAGAGGGGAGTAAACCTCAAGGGAAATCAGGCAAGGGGGAAGGGGAGGAGGGGTGAGCGAAAACCTACCTGATGGGTACCATGAACACTGTTTCATTGGGTATATAAACATGCATGTTTATATTCGTGACTAAAGCATTATAAAAGCAACCCATGTAGTAAAACATATTTCTACCTCCACAATAATTTGAAAAATAATTCTACCTCCATATTTCTACCTCCATAATAATTTGAAAAATAATTCAAATGAGTCTTGGAGGAAACAAATATTCAAATCATAATAAGTTGCACAGTTATTGCCATGATTACTGTTATAATTCTGTTGCTATTTGGTAGCACAATGTAAATACTTAACATTGAAATGACTGGTGGTAATAAGGTCCCACAATTGACTTCAAGCTTGGTTGGTAGCAATAATTTTATATAAGATCATAAATTGGGTCTCTTGGCTGCCTCTAAATGAGAATATTAACAGATTATTCCCACATAAAATTATTTTAGCATGTATTCAAGGGAAAAAAATAGTTGAAGAATAAGAAAATCTAGATTGCTACTTGGGAGGCTGAGGCCAGAGAAGTGCTTAAGCCCAAGAGTTGGAGGTTGCTGTGAGCTGTGATGCCACAGCACTCTACCAAGGGTGACATAGTGAGCCTCTGTCTCAAAAAAAAAAGGGGGGGGAATCTAGGTTGATATAAGAATACAATTAAGACTAAAAGATACAGAAAAATTCTTCAAGCCTTTGCAAAAGACTTTCAGAAACACACCAATTGTGTTAAGGTTAATGATTTCATTTTCAATATGTTCCTATGGCCACTAAATTTCTTAAAAATGGATTTTTGAAAATATTTTAGCAGAAGTAGTTTGAGACACTTGAAGAAAATTATTTTTTCTTTACTCAGCATTTTAGCTCTGCAGTTTGGGAAAATCAAAGAATAAAATACTATATAAACATTCACACTTTATATTTAAAGGATTACAGCTATAGGTAAAAGTACTGTGTGTAAACCAAGCTAATTAACAGGCTGTGATTTATTCTATAGTTAAAAGTACTATGTGTTTACT
Source organism: Galago senegalensis (assembly GCA_963575145.1). Taxonomy (NCBI): domain Eukaryota; kingdom Metazoa; phylum Chordata; class Mammalia; order Primates; family Galagidae; genus Galago; species Galago senegalensis. The sequence goes on along the minus strand of CAUYTI010049520.1, from coordinate 37,212 downwards.
TTGTGTAAACTGAGCTAATTAGCAGGAAGTGATTTGCAACTTTTTTCTAGAAGTTGCTAATGAATGTTAAGGAAAAGCATTTAACTAAATCTTCATACAATCACTCGAAAATTTTAAGATTATCTTATTTTAAAGATAATCTTTAAGATTATCTCTCTCTCTTTTTATTAATTGGTCACAAACTAAAAATAGCCAACTTATAAAATTAAAAAACTAAGAAATTATGACATTTCTTAATTTGTTGTGTTACTGAGCCATATGAATCATAAGCTAATTTTGTCAAAGCATAGACAAGATTGATATGATTTGGCAATCTATATTCTAAGAACCTGAAAAAGAGAAAAGTTAAGAGTGTCATGTGGGAAATAATTATAAATCTGCCCATAATGGAATGGAATAAAGCAGAGATACACAAAGTCATTGAGTGTTATATACTGGGTCCTGGGCCAAAAGAAGTCTAAAGAAAAATGCCACTTGGAGGAATGGTGAAAAGGAGGCAAGAAAAGCTGAAAACAGGTGAGAAGGACAAGACCATCCCAGATGGACAAGCCTGTCACTGCCCACATCTGGCATATCAGGCCCAGGGCATCTGCCATCTCTGTCCTTCGGGAAACAGTGTTCCTGTTGTCAAGGTTATTATATATTCTACCATCAAGTTTGTGATTCCTTTTCTAATCTCCTTTTCTCTAATTTCCTGTTCACCAAGCCACTATTTTAATTATAATCTAGTATTCTAGGCATGAAAGAAAAAGTGGGAAAGATGGGAACAATTGAAAAGTGGTAATATTTCAATTGTAGCAATAATTATAAATTAATAAACTGTTATTCTGCCATACACATTATAGGTTGTCCCCAGAATCATCATGCCCAATGCCCATCAATCACTTTTAGTGGGAAATCTTCCCTCGCACCCTTTACTGGGGTAAAAACAGAAAACACAAGTCATTTACTCGCTCCTCTTTCTGCCGCTTACTCTATAAATGTATCTGCACTTTCTGATTATCTATTTCAATCTCTAAGGTGCAAGGCCCATCAGGGATCAAATCTATTATATGTTTTTAGATTCAATCCCAATTTATACTCTCAGAGAAAGTATCCTATCCCCCTTGTGTCAATCTCTGATGATTCTACTGACTTTTCATATTAATATTCAAAAATTCTCTCAATTTAAAAATAATACAAATGAATAAAAATGAATTAATCAGCAAACTTATCTGTGAACCCCGCATTCCCTATCAAGCCACACTCCTACCCACATTTCTCTTCGTACCTTCAGAGACAATCTACTCTCTGCTTCCTCATCTTCCATTTATGCCTCAACTTCTTCCATCACAACATCTCCATTAAAAACCCATCTTCTAAAGTCATCACTGAATTCAATGTTATTGTTCTACATGATGGAAAGTATTTTTATTTTTTACTTTGTTTTTGGAGACAAAACCTCAATCTATAGTAGGTGTCCACAATCTGCAGCCCACAGGCCACATGCAGCCCTCCTAGGACATTTATTCAGCCCACTGGGTGTTTTGGGGGCCGCTGCCTGTCCTGCTTAGCAGCCAACTTGTCCCAGGGCCTGCAGTTCAGCCCTCCAATAGTCTGAGGGACAGTGAACTGGCCCCCTGTTTTAAAAGTTTGAGGATCTCTGATCTGTAGCCTGAGCACTAGGGCAGAGGTATACAATCTTAGCTAACTGCAACCTCAAATTCCCAGGCCTCTGCAATCCTCCTGCCTCAGCCTTCTGAATAGCTGGGACTACCAGAGCCCACCACCAAGCCCAGATAATTTTTCTAGTTTTTGTAGAAACAGGGGTCTCACCATGTCCCTCCAGCTAGTCTTAAACCTCTGACTTCTGATTCAAGCAATCCTCCTGCCTCAGCCTCCCCCTTGCCAAACCCTTTCTATTATTTTTTTTTTATTGTAAGGAATGTTTCACCCTTTTAAGCAGCTAATGATCCTCTTCTTATTTTTCTTTCCATAGGTGCCAACACCCCTCAATGACCTTCTTAAAACATTCTTTGCTGTTCTCTTGTCACTCTCCATTCTCTTACCCTTCTGACTTGTTTTCATTCTCCTTTGGGGTTTTTTCTTCTCCCAGTAATACTCAGAAACAAGCCAAGGGAGATGGGGCTTAAAGTCTGAGTTAACTGAGATAAACTCCTATCACCACACTGAATGGAAGGGAGAGCCATTCTCTTTGGAATGGAAGAGCTCTTTTCAATGAACTTTGAACATATTCACTTAGGTCTGCATGGAGTCAGCTCAGGGAGAGGACAGCAGGCCCACAGGGAAAGCAGAACGTATATGGGCAAGTTTAAGAGTTTTCTCCTTGTAGAAAGGGTTGAATGCCTGAAATCAATAACGTCACCTAGGAAAGTAGTGAATCGTGAAGAGATGCACAGGACGTGCACAGTAGTACATAGTGAGATCTTAGGGACCAAATCCCAAGGAATTCCAAAACACAAGTTATTAGATGTGGTATATAGAGCCTGGAAATGGATAAGATTGCCCAGGGAAAATGTAGATATTCTAGAGATAAGGAAGGCCAGGAGCAACTAGTGGACTTGATAAATTTTAAGGGATGAACAGAAAAGGAGCCTCTGGCAAGGAGACAGAGAGAGAGTGAGATATAAAAACATTTAGGAGATGGAAGCTTTAAAAATAAGACAACAAAGTGTTTTGTTTGTTTGTTTTTGTTTTTTCTGAAGGAAGGAAACAGACAAAAAGAAGAAATAAAAGAGAGAATGAAGAGGGACTATGTTGTGGTTTTATTTGTTCCCCTACAATCTGCAGAAACTGAGACCCCTTGTATGGTGTGTCCTAGTCCAATTATGTCCTTATAAGAAATGTTCCTGTAAGAAAAAAGTTTCAAAATCTATACACAGAAAGAAGACAGTCACATAAAACAGGAGGCAGAAATCAGAGCGAAGGACGGACAAGCCAAGGACCTCCACGGATCGCCAGAGACCTGGGAGGGGAAGGGTTGGATTCTTCCCAGAGCCTCAAGAGGGATCGTGGCCCTGCTGACACCCTGAAGCAAACATCCAGCTTCCCAGAAACATGAGAGAATAAATTTCTGTCACTACCAGAAGTTTGTGGTAATTTGCATATCAGCATTAGGAAACTAATGTAGGGATGGAGAAATCCTGATGTATAATTAAAAGTTATCAAGTTGGAACTCACTATGGATTCACATTAATATAAAAAATTTATTCCTCTTTGCAGAGAGAAATATGAGATTTGTCCTCAATTTCTTGTATATAATCAGATATCCTACATTTTTTAGTTATTAATTTTCTTCCAAAGACTTTGGAATCTTATGTTTTGCATGAATTTAAAGTAAAAATTCCTGCCTTATGTCCTTGAAACAAGACTCATCTTTCAAAGTAAACTCTGTAAGTAGCACAGGGAGGCGAGCGTGAACTCTGTGCATTCTCTGGGTACCAAACTCATTTTGTTTTTCTTTTGCACATCATTCTTGCCAATTTCACAGATTTTACAACGACCCCTGCTTTTTGAAAGTGCCCAAGAAGCATTAAAGTATGAAATGATTTTATAGAAAATAACAATAATTGTGGCTTTCTTTGATATTGCTTCTCAGTTTCCATGTTCAAGAGGAAGCAAATTATGTTTTGTCACAGACATGACTGGTCCTGAATATGAAAACTAGAAAAAAATATGATTTACTTTAAAAAGTTTACATCAAGAGCAATAGTCATTTTCAAAAAGTACTACGTGTTTTTCTGATCATAAATTAAATGCATGTTCATTAGACGTGACTTGGAGATCTAAATAAGAAAGAAAAGCAAATGATGATTTTTCAAATTCCTACTGCTCAGAATAAACTCCCCTTAACACAGGGATGTGTTTCTAGTCTTGACTATGCTGCAAATTCTATCATGTTTGGGCCATGCTCTACGTTCACTTTGTGGTACTGCTTTTCACCTATTCCATTCCAAGACGTTTTCCACATCACAACAATATTCTATCATGTACGGTTCTCGTATTTAACTACTCTCTTGCAGACTTAATAGAGATTTTCTTCATTTTGTTTTACATTCTTAAAAATACTAAGATGACCACACATACGTATTTTGATGCCCAAATGTTTGATTCTTTCTTTAGATGTTCAATTACTGCATCAACAATAACAATAATGTTGATGGCCCAAAAGACAAGTATTTTAGCATTAAAAATAAAAAGCAAAGATTTGAATGAATAGCTAGCATTTTGAGAAACATTGCAAATGCATGTGTTCTAAAGTTTTAAAGAAGTAATGTTGACCATTAGCTTGGATTAAGGAATTTCTACACAGATAGCTAAGACCCTGCCCACCTGCCCACAATGGCAAGACAGAAAATCCTGGAATACACGGGTTTCAGTAACTGATGAGATACTGTAAACTTACATTAATTTAGGAAATGTCAAAAAAAAATTTAGGAAATGTCATTACAAATGGAATTTCTCAGGAATCAACCACTGAAATTACAACTGAAATTGGCTCTCACTTCTCTTGCTTCCAGAATAAGCTACTCTGATGAAATAACTGATTTATTTGTGCAAAAGAAGCTGATGGATATGTGTATATAATTAGACAATGAATTTTCATTTCTACTGAGGTATGTTTTTAATTATACCCTGAGTGGATTATTTTTCAAATGATGTCAGTTGTTCTATTTGAACATCAATGAATGGCCTTAGGCAGTCACTTCACAGTTTAGTTTCCAAGGTCTGAAACAATGATTTGGGGGAGAGGGACCAAGTAGAAAAGAATGAGAAGTTTAGACTTTCTCTTAAAGTTACCATGATTGCTATGGTAAACACATAACTGATGATAAGAAGTCATATATTTTGGATTGCCAGTTCTTGCAAATTTTTACATAAATGTGGAGAAACTGCCAATAATGTTTCAGTTTAAATTTGAAGTTCATTAAATCTTTATGTGAAAAAAAATCACATATGGGGATATTATATCCTGAGCTGCTATTATAAAATATTGGAATATTTGACAAATAAGACACATCAAATCCATAATCAATCCTGAAAGGTTTGTCAAGAATATTTTTCCCCAACAATTAGTAAAGCTGAAAATAAAAGACCAAATTCATAAAATACCACAGAAATGACTTTCCATTTGCTGGTAAAAATATTTTTTATACAATTTTAGTACTCTGCTTCCAATCTGAAATTATAAAATATTTATCTTCTCTTTGAAAATTTTATTTAAGATGATAAGATTTAGCACAAACAAGAATCCACAAGTTACGAAATGTCTTTTGCAGAAAATTTTGATCAATGATGCAACTTGATTGACATAAAAAGAATCTATACACTGGCAAACAGGTATAATGTAATGTCTTTTTCAAAACAAATTCATTGAATAAGAAATATTTTTTAATTTTTTTAACTATTACTACTACTTCCACTTTTAAATCTGCCATTCTCCTTAGTTGTTTTAGAATGGTCATTTGAAACAAATTTAATAAATAGTAATCCCACCTATTCTGATTTAAAGTATCCTGACTTACATTATGACAATTTTTAAAGTTCTTTTCTAGAACCTTTGCCTTTTTTTCCTTTTAAAAAAATAATCCTGGAGTCCTTGTCACCTCTCCTGTGCTCTCATTCTCCTCTTTTTCTGATATCTGTAATCTGGATGCTTATTTTTGACAGTTGATCTTTTAAACTGAAGTTTTAAAACTGAATCTTTTAAATGTTAGTTTGTAATTTTCTGTCACATGCTTTGCTTTGATGACAATTGTACATGGCCCACATTAATTCTACCCTTATAGATCTGACCTGTTCTGACCACAGCTGTCATATGATAAGATTGTATTTCTAACTTTCCATAAATGGAAAAAAAAAATCTGCTTGGCTCCTCTTTTCAAACTTCCCACCCATTATTGCCCTGCCTTCGAGCAAGCAAATCAGGAACAACCTTTGATCATTTTTCTTTCATCTTACTTGGCTAAATTTACTTTTGGCTTCAGGAAACTTCTAAAATTTATCCCTTGCTCCATAAAGCTATTACTGGGAAAACTTCACACTGATTTTAATGTTGCCATTTTGGTTCTCGCAAATTTCTCCTTCACGGTATATATTCTGTCAAACTTTAGTGTGAACAAAATATCTATAAAAATATTTTTTCTAATTGAAAATCATTTAAGTCATTCCTTCAGTCTTTCAGGTTGAGTAAATACTGGCTTTTATTCTCTTAAGTTCTTTTTAACTGTACGCCCATCATCCATTCTTTCCTAATCAACTTAGTGGTTGCTTTTGTTTTTCATTCACTACGTACCCATTTTACTCTCTTCAAGCCTGCTTACTTATTCCTATTGAGGCACATTCTAAATTAAAGAAGATGGATAAATTTTCCTCACCAAGTTTTGTTGCCAAATAACCAATAGTTCACTTAAAATGACAAACAATGGACAATTTTTAAGTGTAAGTATTCTTTAGTCACCTTTAAGCAAACCGCAGTAGTTTTTCAACTTAATTTTTTTTTTTTTTTTTTGGCCAGGGCTGGGTTTGAACCCACCACCTCCAGTATATGGGGCCAGCACCCTACTCCTTTGAGCCACAGGCGCCACCCCAACTTTTTAAACTCCTGACATCACATTTCATTCTATATTCTCTCTTGCCTTGCCCCCTACGAGGAAGAAGCTCTTTAAACTTAGTGTATTTAAAATTTCTTTCAGTTTGTTTGTTGGTATCACAAGAATGTACATAGACATGATTATTAGAAAAAATGCTTAGGTTCCTTCCCTAAGGTGAATCCAAAAAACTCCTTACTTCATACATAATGTAGTTTAGCAGTGGTACTAATGTTATTACTGTACCTAATTTTATGAAATTATTTTTCAGAAAAAGTACATTTATTGAGTTTCACTATGCATACAAGAAACCTCACCATATTCCTGGTAAGAAGAGTGCTCCTTACCCAATCTGGCTGGGTGACCTTGAACAAGTTACTTCACCTCCGTACCCCTCAGTGTCTTCATGTGCAAAATGAAGACTAAAAATAGCACCTGTTTAATAGAATTATTGTGAAAATTAAATTAGGGAATCCATGTAAAGAGTTAATCACTGATGCGAGAAATTTTCTAGAAGCATCTAAGTTCTTCATCATTATTATTATTGTTATTATTTTCTTTTTTGAAACGTTCTTGCTCTGTCATCCAGACTAGAGTGGCATCATCACAGCTCACTTGTTATTTTTAAGTGGAAAGAAGTTGATGTCTCCCTCACTGGCCTTGAACAAAAAACTATGTAGCCCTTGTTTCTGACAAAGGGCTTCTAACCACAGACTGGCTGAAGCAGACAGTGGGGAAAGGTGAAGAAAGAGATGGGAAGAACCTGGTTCCTTGGAGACACCGTTCAGCTGCAGAATCAAACCTGAGATCCACCCTCGTTGTGGACATCCTGCTACGTAAATTTATATACTGGTTCCATTATGAGTTGAAGTTTCTATTGATTTAAAATGAATACCAAAAGAGAATTTGGTGTTAGAGAACTTTTTTTTTTTGGCCAGAGCTACCACCTTCTGAATATGGGACCGGTGCCCTACTCCTTTGAGCCACAGGCACTGCCCAGTGTTAGAGAACTTCTGAGAAGAAGTGCCGTAGGCTATAGACGGGGTGATAAAACTAAGTCAAATAGGAGCCCCACTCATACCTGTGCTGCTGTCAAGTCAGGGGACCCCTGGCGGCCAGTGCAGCCAGCCTCACCTTCTGGATCTGGCCCTCTGAGTCTGGGGAAGCAGAATTGGAATGCTTAGAAAAAAGAAAAATCAGGAGTGTGGTAATATAAGAATATATTATTTTACCAGAAGTAGTCCATGCCTAATACATTACATGTTTCTGAGAGATTGATGCAATTGAGGAATAAGAGCCTGGATACTTGTCTCTCCCTGTTCTTACAAATGAGAAAACTTTATTGCTGGCATTATGAATAGACAGAAAATTAAATAAAGGATTTAGGGAACATATGGCAAGAGAGAATTATTGCTATAATTCTATTGCATGAACTTGTTCCTTTAGCTTGTATCAATTATCCATACAGAAATGGAGATCATACTTAAAGATTAAGAATTCCTTAATTTAAAAATAATTGGGTATTGGTCTTTATACTAGGGCATAGGAGGGTAATTCTTGAATTGTTTTTGTAATATCTTTATTAGAAAAATTATTTTTTTTCAAATATGCAGTGCTTAAAATCTGCAGACCTTGACAAATGTATTAACTATCTGTTAAGTAACATAGGTTTCTGGGTGTATAGACAGGGAAGAAGCATAATATTGGCATTGCCTATTGGCTTAAAGGTTCCCTTTGGAGTTTGGTAGGTTTTCACTCAAAGTATGCATTTTAAATATAATGAATATTGGTGGAATAAATCAATAAGATGGATTATCTTGAATAATGTCCAGAAAACTGGTAAAGCTGTACCATTTAAAAATGGATTTTTTTTTTACATTTTGTAACAGGAAATAAATGATCAGATAAACCTGTAAGACTATTCCCTATATTTCTGACACCATTAACAAAGCCAGTATTTACTCTCCTGAAATGCAGCTCTCAATGAAAATTACTTACCCAGGTGCTCTACCCGTAAGATAACAAAATCTCCCCAATTAGGGTCAAATCAAGAAAAGAGCTGGATGATTATTTCTGACCTGCTCTATTTTTCATAGCTGTCCCGTCTGCTGACTCTCTGCCCCAACTCCTTGTCTCGGCCCTGCAGGGACACTGAGGTCTATGGCTCTGACCCTCACTTTGAATCTGCGGACCTGTGTTCAGTCTTGCCTTTCAGCATTTCCAGTTCTTGGTATAATCAAGTCGGTCTTCCGGGTGGATTACCCCCGCCTGGCCTTTATGTTGGCCATAATTTGCCAAAGCCAAGGAATCTATGCTTTTCCTTTATTCTTCAAGCATAATAGTTTCCAAAATTGGTGAAAAGTCTAAGTTCCTATAGATAACCCTAAATTCTTTTTACCATTAATAAGAAATGTGGCAGTATTTTTATTGATGAACATTATCTTAAGCAACAAACTGGTGGCATAAATAATAAGTGTTTATAATTACTATAAATAGATAAAAATTTGGTCATTATATTAATTACATATAAAACCTCCAAATAAATATGCTTCATGTTGTAGTCTGTCATTTTGCTAGTAGTTCAGAGACTGCAAGTAAGGAACGCTGATTGCTTTTGAGAGACATTTATTTCCCCTTCCTGCCAAGTAAGGGTAATATTTGGATAAAGCAGTTAATTTCAGTGCATGAATATAGGGTGTGAAAATATAAGTTGTGATTATACATCAAACAGGTGCTGGGACTACAGGTGTTGGACTACTAAAAGTAGCAGGGATTACAATTTCATCTCATCTGCCTTGAACTTTTGGGATTTTTCTTTAGATAAAACAAAGTCTACAAGAGTTGGGGTGCTGAGAATTCAATTTCCTGAAAGTTTGAGCATGTCTTTTCTCTAATTTTTCTCTTACTAATGTCTAACATAGAGGCACATTTTCAGGTTATAACTAATTGTTGAATCAGTGAATAAAGCGAATTATAAAGTGAGGACAGAGCCAACAGACCTGTGAGGCAGCAGAACTTGAAAACAGGGACGGGCGAGGGCTGGCCCAGTTTAGTGTCACATCCACCCGCACATAATGAGCGGCTTGTGTCCAGGCATGTCTTTGGTAAAAAGACCATAGATGCATGCACTGAGATTCTGAAAAATCAAATAGAATATATTTATATTATGAGGAGACAGGAAAAACATGATAGCAGGAAAATCATGTGACCTCATTCAAAACTGTAGTGTTTTTTTTTTTCCTTTCAAGTTTCCCTTGAAACTTTTCCTGCTTTGTTCACAGGTAGTCAGACTCCCTATAAAGTGTGCACTGTTTCTGGTACCTACATCCAGGGCCTTTGCTGGAGCCTGGCACTGAGCGACGATGATACTCTTTTCTCTTTCCTGGAGCTGAGGTCATTCAAATCATTTATTATTGAAAATTCAGGAACATTGAATTGTCTCAGCAATTTTTTTTTATTTCTGCTAGAAAATGCATTTGGAGATGAATACTTTCTGAATGACTTTCCCCTTGTATCTGTGGCTTCCTTTTCTAGACATAATGGATAAATTCTGTGTGAGCCTTTTCACATTTACCGTAAAAAGGCAGCAAATAGCCAAATAGAATTGATTCAAACAGAATTGTACTCTTTTGTTCGTGTGCCAATTTTGAAGAGGGAATACTGTGTGAATGAAGTACATTTCCTATTAATTCCTCTTGTGAAAGCCAGTATGAACACGTGCTGGGAATGGAAATTCAGATAATATCAAAAAGCAACCCATCTCCGGGATTACTGACTTTATTAAAATGTGGGAACTACTTATAACAACACCTGGCCATAGAGTTTGTGCTCTATGCATGTGAAAACCAAAAATATAGACATACTGCAAAGTTCTGATAGTAAGAGGCTTAAATTCTAAGGAACACGTAAATTTCAAAGCCTGTGATATTACATAAGAAAATATTTTCATTGTTTTTTACATGATTCTGGAGGCAATAAATAACAATTTACTATATTACAGTATTTCTTTTTACTTCCATGTAAATAGGTATTTTTATTATTTTATTTTTTAATCTTTGGAAAATCTTTAGGTCTCTAAGCTCTTTTGCCAGAGGAAAGACTGCCTCGGCTCAACTCACTCACTGACGCCAATCAGTGGCTCCTGTCCTTCAATCCATTATTAATGGGAACTCTGGAGATGGAGGTTCTCAAAGGTTCATCACACAGGAACCACATGAGGACTCTGTTCATTGTAGCTGGGCCTGGAAAGATTCCGAGATTTTTGCTTAGCTAAAAGCAGGCCCTGGGATACGCAGCTTGATAAGCCCTGTCAGGCATTCCTTATTCAGGGGATCTCTAAGAGCACAGAGCATAACTGTCATCCCCTTTTATAGATGAGGCAATATGGAAACCGAGAGATGTTAAATTACAGGACTGAAGGTGGCACAGCTAATTGTCTAAAAGCTAAAAGAGGCATGCTGAATACAGTTAACTTTCTTTGCAAAATTAGAAATTTCCTTAGAAATTCAAGTTTATGGACAAGAGTAGTATGTAAATAGTGTCCAGTTTTAACCTTATATAGGACACTATTTTTATTCTTTGCTTTGTTCCTCAGTCTACTCTAGTTATTCTGAATGTTGTTTTGTATATTTTAATTTCACTTAGCAAACTGCCTACAATGTGCAAGGCATCACAATAAAATAAACATTCATTATTATCTCCTCTCTTCATATTTACTGGGGACATTTTTATTTTATATTAAATTACAGCTCAAAACAAATAAGAAAATTATAGTTTATGAAATTTGATATAAGATACACATGACTACTTAATCATATTTAAAAATCACCATATTTTAAATTGATTCAGCAAATTAATTAGATACTTAGGTAGCATAAAACCTTGACATATTGAGGTATACTTTTTTTTTTTTTTTTAAGAGAGACAGAGTCTCACTTTATTGCCCTCGGTAGAGTGCCATGGCGTCACACAGCTCACAGCAACCTCCAATGCCTGGGCTTAGGCGATTCTTCTGCCTCAGCCTCCTAAGTAGCTGGGACCACAGGCACCCGCCACAACGCCCAACTGTTTTTTTGTTGCAGTTTGGCCAGGGCCGGGTTTAAACCCGCCACCCTTAGTTTATGGAGCCAGCACCCTACCCACTGAGCCATAGGCGCCACTTGGTATACATTTTTAATATAGCCATTTTTCTGTTCATAGTTATAATATGCTTCTGGCAATAACTACTATACTACAGAACATTTGTACCTAATTTCGTCTTCTGTTGTTCTGTTCTAAATTTAAAACTCATATCTCAAATACAAATTTCTAAATTCAGTTTTGGCCTGAAACAAAACTCACTATTAGATGTATTTATCAGAAAAGATGGGTTAAAAATAGGCACGATGCTGCCCACTTTTTCCTCTAACACAAGTTCATCCACCTGCCACATAAACACTGTCGACGGCTCTACTAAACAGGAACCACAGTCATTCCATAGGAAGTCTTCAGTATAGAAAGAAATTCATGTGGATTTTACATAATTATTAATGCAATGGACCATTTCCAGGTACTATACTCTTTGCTATGAACTTTAAAGAAATTATTCTCATTTAATTTTCACAACAGCCCTAATTACAATCTTCATTTTATACACATGAAAACTGAGATTTGGAGAAGTAACTTTTCCAAGCTGACACAGTCCTTAACCAGCAAAACTTGCATCTGAGTTGAAGAAATCTGACTCCAGAATTTACAGTTTTAATCACAATGCTGAAGTATAAGGCTGTAGGACCTTGAAACTCTTCAATAACTCATTTAGAGGAATGAGTAGTTGATTGGATAGAAGACGTGTGTGCCTCCAGTTTGAATTCAACAGGATTGAATTTCAAGAAGGGGTTTCTATACTTCCCTTACTATTCCCACCAAGCATTTCTGTCTGATCATTCATGTTCTAAAGACATGTCTCCGGAGAAGTAATATACTCAAAAGAGAATAAGCTCTTCACAGCACAGCTTTCTTCTAGCAGTTTCCTGAACGTCCACTTCTATCCAGTATTATTTTTCGTAAAAATCCTGATTGATTTTCTTGACTTTATATAAGGAAACATTCCATTTTGCTTCATCAAAGTATTTCACATGGAAATTAGATGTCTAAAAGAAAGAACACTCACACGGAGCAAACACATTCAAATATTAGTATTTGCACAGACTGGGTTTGAAAATTAGTTTCCAGAATAATCTTACTCCTTCTTAATTCTAAGACACATGCATAAACATTTCAACTGCCATTTTCCTGTTTTTTTATTCCTTTCATCTACAGAGATGCTTAAAGAAAAGCTGTATAAAAGGGAAGACAGCCAGGGCTGGCACACGATGACATTCAAAACCGGGAAAGATCATTATGGATGTGAGAGGTGCCTTTCAGTAACGCATGAAGACATAGCAACTCTATGAAGTGTTCAGAAAGGAACAATAAATAAAGTGAAGTTTCTGTCTCCCAAATACATTTTCACATGATTACTGCATCTGGTGCATTAATATACCCATCAAACCAAGAAATAAACCAAAGGAAAGAATTTGTTTGAAGATGGATTAAAAAGCAAGTGCAGAAAAAGGATGAAGACAAAAAGCTTCTGCTGAGTTTACCATGAAACATGTAAGGCAAACACTCACCTCCAACTGGGATTTTGAAATTTGTTTATCTGGAGGTGTCATTAGATAGCATAAAAAGCAATCCTGAATAGAGTGACATTTCTAAAAGATAATCAAATCCTGAAATCATTGAGGACAAAGAGCTTTAGTTATCTGAAGATACAGTATCAGGCATTCAGTTTTAACTCTTAAAATGAAGTATGATTCATGAATAAAAGCTATTGATTTTCAGCCTAAGCAGAATAATTTTATAGAACAGGTAAGAATTAGAGTAAATAAGAATGCTATAATTTCTAATGAGCATACAAGTGTCTAAAGACCCTTTCACAGTAAATAATTGGGTGTGACTTTTGCAGCAGGGAGTGGAGCACTCTAGTCTACACACAGCTCAGCTCATCCTCATAACACGGGAAGATGTGAATTGAAAACACTTGTGTTTGCTTCAAAGAGATAACAATTAGATACCCTCTGACCCTTATCTTAGCATATAAGGTCCCGGCAGGTCTGGCCTCTGAGGCTGGGCACTTCCTCCCCAAACACTGTTCATCCTCTCTTGGCCTAACCGTGTCTTGTCAGAATTCGTCTTCACATTACCTCCCAGAAAGCTACTCCTGACTTACTCCCTCCAACTCAGTCTGGGGCTTCCCACGGTACCTGTGGTGGCCCCACTGAAACAAGCTTCCCTGTAATTCCTGTTACCCTCTCTCTTCCCCAAGGGATGCTGAGTTCCTCAGTTGCCATTCCTATAATGACAGTTCAGTGTTTTGAACGGCATTTCTCAGAAGTGTCCGAACAACATTCCGATATGGGCCAATAAGAACAGAATACAGGGTTTTCCGTGTCCCCAGGGCCTATGGCACAACATTTTCAGGTCATATTTATAAGAATAACTAAGCCTGATTTCTGAAATTGATAAGCCCAAAGACTTAAAGGCCAGTAACAAACTGAAATGTACTTCAATTCCACACACAACCAGCATTATACATTTATGGATTTTTTTTTTTCTTAATACAGCCCTGTGTGTCATTTTTTAAAAATAGGGAGCATGGAAAGACAACTTCAGAAATTTGAAGCAATTTGAAAATTAGTATTATGGTCTTGGGCACAATTAGAATTTCAAGGCAGAAAGGAATTTCTAAGCCTACCTTGTCCAAATCCTTTATTTTACGGAGAGGTAACATGATCTTCTCAAGGTTACAGTGCAATAAACACCGGAATACAGATTCGATCCCAGGTGCTCTGACTATAAACCCAGCACCCTTCCAGGCTATCACAGCCCCTTCCTCAGTGCAGTGGAATCAGCCTGCATTCCAGCTCGCAGTTAGCAAGAGGAGCATCATGTTTATTGCTTTTCAGGGGCGTCAAACCTTTTTTTTTCTTCCCCTCTTTCAATGTGCTATTTTAAGAGTAAGAATTGTCTTGGGCCACACAAACACTAACGAAAGCTGACTAGCAAAAGGAAGGTCCAGGCATACTTTTTGTGATATCTGACACCACAGATAAGCAAAAAAAGTCCTCACAAAATCAGCACATGGTCTCCAGTTGGACACTCCTGCTTTATATAGTGTAAACACAGAAGAAAATGTCTCTGGCCATTCATGATGCAAATTCTGTCCACTGTAATAAGGAGACACCACTAGAATTAAATGAGTAACTCCTTGCATGAGACTATCTGGAAGAATGCATAGGAATGAATGCTGGATGACCAGTAGAATACACAGGGATGTGGGTTTAGGGTAGAACTGATCTCCATAGTTTTAAGGAGTTTCACTTAACCCTGAAGGTGGATTTTCAGAATTAGGTCAGCGTCTCTAATCTCAGTGTGTATGGGGTTTGTGTGTATGGGGCGTGGTGGCTGGCAGGGGAATAATGTAGAACAGTGGTTCTCTCTTTCTAATGCCTCAGCCCTTTAATACAGTTCCTGTGGGTGGCGACCCACAGGTTGAGAACTGAGGCAGAAGACTGGGAAAATAGATTTGCCACTACTCTACTTTTTTCCTCCCTTGAAAATTATTGCTGAGGGACTTCTCCCCAAAAATAACATTAATAGTCCTTTAACATAATATTTTACCTTGAATGTTTTATAAAGATTCCCATTATGTAGCATTAAATGTGATGGAACAATTGTCACTTTAAAAATTTCCCTATCACCAATCAATTTTGTTTGCATTTTTCTTAATATTGATCTCGCCAGCATTAAGGTTTGAATACTTCTTGATATCTCTGCCGAATTCCCCTATGTCTCTCATTTGAATGCAATGCTTTAGAAGCACATCTTCTTCAGAGCACCTCTTCACCTCACCTTTCTTTGTTATCTGCTCTTTCAGAAAGTCATAATAGACTGGGCAGGAGCTGAGCAAGCTCTTCCATCTCCGTGGAAGGTTTTCCTATCGGCGTCTCCAGAACCCCTTTCCACGTTGTTAACATGCCTCGGTGATTGCAGCACTGGCCCAAGCTGCTTTTTTCACTTGATATCTTAATAGAACACCTATCTTCTTTCCTAACAGACCTAATGCGTGTTCCACGGTGTTTGTATATTAATGGTTTAGTCTAATTTTCTTTGAATGCCTTTTCATCAATTCAGTTGGTAAAACTATGAAACTTTTCATATAAAAACATCACAAAATTCACTTAAGCACTGTTATGGGAACACAAAAAAATGCTAAATATTGATCTTAAAAGTACCCAAATTAGAAAGCAATATCCATCTGGCAAAGAATTGCTTCATAAACAATCATTTATGTTAATTATGTTTCTTCTAAAAGCCTGGCATTCTCTATACATTAAAAATATAAATTTCAAACAAAATGCTTTCTATTTGAATATTTTTGAAAATCCTTCACAAATATAAGTAGATAAAGTAATATATTTTAATTGGGAAATAATTCTTTTGACAGTGTGCAATTTTACGTATATTTAAAAGAGATAACTTATGGTTCTAAACTCTTTCTTTGGCTATATCCTCAATCTTTTCTACTTTTCTACAATTATAAACTTTAAGCTTCAAAGTACTTTATGAATATATTTCTTGTTTTTTTTTCACACATTTACTACAGTTTAATAGACTTAAGCACTTGCAAACTTTTATGGACTTTGCTCCTTTTAAGCAAAGATGCCAACCATATTGACAAAGTTTGGAAAACAGTTTCAAGATGGCATCTGAGGTATGTTAAAATTATATAAATGGTATAATGAATGACCAATTTTGTGTTAACAGCAATTGAACTGTTGAAGGTAATGGTATGTAGGATTCTGTGGCATAATGTCAATTCTAACAACCATGGTCCATGATTTGCTGAAGATTACATTAGACTGGTACAGCAATCGAAGAAAACGTGGCCAATAGAACAGTTAGTGGTGGCCAACTGGAACATGAAGCAAAAGCAGGTGTGAGCGTTATCAGGAGGAAGACTGACCCAGAGACTGAGAAGCAGTTACACACAGTATGTCAGAGAGTTACAGAGCTAGCTGCCACAGACACCATGGAGAACGCAAAGGCATTAGAGGGAAGAACACTCTGAATAGGGAGCTTTTAAAACTGGAATTAAAAGGCATCAGATAGGCAGGGCATGGTGGCTCATGCCTATAATCTTAGCACTTGGGAGGCCCAGGCGGGTGGATTGCCTAAGCTCAGGGATTCGAGACCAGCCTGAGCCAGAGCAAGACCTTGTCTCTTAAAAATAGCTGGATGTTGTGGTGGTTGCCTAGTTACTCAGGAGGCTGAGGCAAGAGGATCACTTGAGCCCAAGAGTCTGAGGTTGCTGTGAGCTATGGTGCCACACACTCTACCAGGGGTGACAAAGTGAGACTCCATCTGGGAAAAAAGGCATCAGATAAGAGAGACTGAGCTGGCTTCCTGGATGTACTGGAGTAAAGGGGGTAGGTTTATTTACTCTGGAGTAAGATGGAATGGGGTGGAAGTCCTAACTCCACTATTTACAAGCTGAATGTCCTATCAATCTAAGTCAGTTTCTTCATTGTAAAATAAGGATTAAAAACAGTATTTGCACTATAAGGATTTTGTGAAGATTAATTACACCAGGTATTCCAAAATTACCTGACAGAGAGATTATATTTAATATTTGGTAATTATTGTTATCATGCTTGATGGCAAAATTTGGCTCCCTTATGATGCTGAAATATTATTGAGAACAGGAGCTTTTGTACTTATATTTAGTATTTAACATAATAAATATTTCTTAAACTGCTCAATGGAATACAGTTAATAATCTTTCTGTGTAAGGGGTTTTGGCACAGAAATTCTTGATGACATTTCTCTGTTTTGTGATAGAACAGTTGAATATCATTTTCATACTTTTGTATTATAAAATAATATAAATTGGTTTCTATTATATTTTTAAGCATTAGGCATTTTCAAATAATTAACATTTATATTTGACATTTTATCAGCATTCTGTTAAGATGATTAAACTAGATGTCTTAGAATTGTCAGATTTTCTTTTCCTTTTTTAAGAGAATATCCCCCTGTCACCCATGTTGTGGTATTATGGTGTGATCACAGCTCACAATAACGTTCAACTCTTGGGTGAAAGTGATTCTCCTGCCTCAGTGTGCCAAGGCGCTGGGATTACAGGTGTGAATCACTGCACCCATCAGAATTCTCACAATTTGCTCCTGGAACACACCTCAGATTTTCTATTTTACAGAGGTAAACCATTTTCCTTGTGTTTTTTATTTGGGCCTTGAAAGTTCATACATAGGTAGCATTAATAATTTTCCTTTCTAACATATAGAATGGCATTTAATAAATTTGCTCTCATGGGACTATGACATGAAAGATGCATGATTTTTTAAGACCCTTGTACTGACTGTCTGCTTAGGCACCTTCAAATCTTCTGCAATGATTAAGAGGAAGAGCTAAAAGGCCTTAGGTGTAACTTCATCTATCTTCCCCTCTTTTGTTCTTTATAAATTCCTTTGGAAAAGTGTCCTGGGCCATGCCCCCCCCCTCAGCTGGCTCACAACATTCTTAGAAAAGTAGTTTTTAATAGGCACAGAATTAAATACTTTAAGTAACTATAATACTATAATTCCTTTATTTCTTTATTCAACAAGCATATGTTGATCACCTATTGTGTATTCCCAGCAGAAATGAGGGAAACAAAAACTAATACTAAAACTCATACAATTTCATGAAAGTTATTCTCTGCTATACAGTTTTGTAAATAAAATCCATACCCACTTCATTTTCAGAAGTTTGAACAAAATTGTAAATGCTGTTTAGGCTAATAAATACCTACCGAAGGCTTGATGAGAGAAAGGAAGTGATTTTGTTAAAACTGACCGTGCAGCTTCCCACAGGACCACTGTCACTGCCCTATATTTTGATAATTGTCTATTCATTTGTTTTAAATACCAGACTGCACTTGCTTACGGTAAAAATCACACCTCATTCTGCACCTGGAACATGAGTTCAATTCAATTTGCTCAAGTAATGAACAAGTAGAATTGCAGTGGAATTACACACGCAACAGGGCAACTCTACTTCATTTTCCAAGAGATGGACTATAATGACTGAATTTTACATTTCTCAGTAAGAAGGGTAAATATAGTAAACCACTGCTGTTCACTATTTTGGAAATCAAGATAATGAAATCTGGGTTTACCTGAAATTTAGCTCTGCTGGATTAATGATAAGTGATACATTAAGAAAATTACAATACACTTAAAATTACTAACTTTAATGGGCAGATGGTTACAGTAAAGGTTTTTAACATTTTAAAGAAATTTACAGTAGCAACCAGACCTCTAGACATGCTTAATATTTTATTCTTTAAATTTATGTTGAGACTTCTACCCAACAGCAACCAAGCACTGAGTGTAATACTGGAGACTACAGAGAATCTGCCTTCATAATTCATGGAATCCATATGGTATTTCAATATATGAAAGCATTTTAGAATGACATAAAAAAAAAAACTACGATTAAGAATATAGACTAAAATGCAACATGAAAAGTAGAAAGGGGAGAAAAATCGCTTCATGATAACCGAAATTTCTTGCAAGAAATAAAAATTTAATTTCACACTTAGAGAAAAAACGTTTTATAATTCATATTTTGTTAGTTCTCCAAGTGCCCCCCTCCCCTCCCGCTCCCACGCTGGAATCCAGGCACGTTGCTCCCTGCCAGTCTGGGGGATTTCCTTCCCTCCTTCTCCGGCCTCCGTCTTACCTGCAGGCGGCCAACAGTAGGGGGCGCCCTCCTGAGGAAAGACCCGGACTCTGCCGCCTGGCGGGAGTCCAGGCCCGCTGACTGGGCGACTTTCCATGTGGAGGCCACTTCCCTGGCCGGCTCTGGAGCCGCTTCTCTGGGCAGGAGCGCCCCGGACGAGGATGAGCAGGCCGCAGGGCCTCCTGGGGCTTGTGGTCTCTGGGCCCCTCGGTCCTCAGTCCTCCAGCGGTGGCCGGTGGGTGCTGGCGGGCGTCTCCCGGCTCTGGCGCTGACACTCTGCGCCCTGCACTAGTGTCCCGGCTCTCCGCGCCCGCCTGAGGGCGCTCCTGGAGGGCGGGGCGGGGCCGGGCCTGCACGGTCTTCCCCAGCGCGCCCCCTCGCGGCGGGCGGGCTTCCTGCACCTGGAGCTGCGCGCGCCGTCCACGTGCCAGGGGCTGAGGCCTGAGCTCGCGATATCTGCGGGGCCGGGTCGGCTCCACGCGCTGGCGCTGGCTGGCGTTTGTATTGACCTCATTGATTCAGTCGCGTCTGCCGAGGAACCCCCGAAGGAAGCATCGGCTCGGTGTGTGCGGGTTTCTCTGGTATGTCCCGCGCTCGGAGCCTGTTTAAAGCTGGCGTGACCAGCCACACGGCCTCCGAGGCTTCTTGGAGGAGGAGGGGACGCCGGCTTCGAGGCCCTGCTGGGGTTGGCGGAGCCGTTTCCTGAGATCGTTTAGGAAGCACCGCGCTGTCGGGGGAACTGGGTAAAGTGCAGTTGGTGTCGGAGGTAGGACAGACGCGGTGTTGTCCTCTCAGGGACTCACGGGCTTGTGTTAGGTGCAGAGGAACAATGAGTCATCAGGGGAAAGGACAGGGGTCTAAGAAAGAGCAGAGTAAGTGGTGTCGGACGGGGGTTCGGCAGGCAGGCGCTGCTTAGGAAGAGGCGAGGAACAGATACTGGGGAAATAGGGCAGGCGTGGGGACTGTGTTACAATGAGAGGATTCCTGAAAGGCAGAAAACCGGGCATGCATGAGAAAACAATGCTTTAATGAGTCTGGATGGTCCAAAGGGGCAGAAAATCAGTCTGGACTAGGGATTGACCTGAAAGTCGTTTGAATAACTTCATAGTCTGAAATTGCAGAGATGTATTTACACTTGAGTTCCGTCAGGAACCACCAATAATAGAGCAATGTGCAGTTATTTAATATTCATAAAAATGCACATAATATTGAAAACCACATGGACTCTTCATAAACAGAATATATTGTTCAATGGCAAATTTGTGTCAAATTTATAACACCCACATTGGTCACTTTCGAGGGCTTGTTTATATTGCTTTCTTTTCTCTTTAAAATAGGGAAATTATACAGTGTATTATGTGACTGGATGAGACTTTGGACAGAGATTTGTAAAGTTCTGTCTGCTATTCTCCTTATTTTTATTTGGGAAGACTTAATGCTTCAGAAGAGTTTTAGATCAAATGGAACAAAAAGCATGTTAAATCTGGATGACATTGGGGGCAGGGCAGTGAATCACAAATGACAATTCAAATGTAAAATTAGGAAATGAAGATCAGAAGGACAGACTGACTCCAAGTGTTTTTTATTCTTTTTCTAATGAATGACAATCTCAAGGGCAGTATGGATTTAGAATCAGCTTTCTAAAAATAGTACTTTGTAGGACATGTAAGAAAATATTATACTGTGTATTGTGAAATGGGAGAGAATGTTTTAACTCTTTAATAGAGCATGTGTACATTAAACTCTGCTGTGCCAAAATACTTGAAACTGAAGATCAGAGTCATAATTTAGCAGAGCCAGTTATGGGCTAGATTACTTGGGAGCTTTATTAAGGTCAACATACATATGACTGCATTGTGGAGAGTAGACCAGGAGGGGGTTGAGAGACCAGTTAGAAGGCCTCCGAAGTCAAAAAGACAAGCTGTATTAATGGTTTGAGGAGAAAGTAGACACATGTTTAGATATATTATAGGGCGATAATCAAGGGACTAGTGCTACCAAAGTTAGAGAGCAAAGGCGGGGAAGGGTGGTGGTCAGGATCAGAAGCTGTGGAGAAACAGAATCCTGGAGGGTTTTGCAAGCAGCTTTGATGTTTGGTGATTCTGATGTCATTTGTAACCGTGGTAAGAACAGGTGGGGGGGGGGTATTGGAGAGGATTTTGTTTTGTTTTTCTTTTCAAGCTGGGAGCCACCTGAGCATGATTCAGTAGTGAAAGGCAGAAATCAATACAGGCATAGAGATTGAAAGGGCAGGAAAGAGATCATTGGTGGAAAAGGTACAAGGGTTTGGCATGTACTTAGACTACTGCATTTAGGGTATAAAAACAGAAGACATGGGCCATTATATTTGGGGAACATTGTCATCAAGTAACCCTAGCCTTTTTATGTGCCAGCAGAGTGCCTCGGTCCAGCTGGCTCATTCTCTATTCACTCATGATGGCATTTCTCAGAACTCACTGCATGTTAGCCTGAGAGATTTCTGCTCAAAGCAGCCAAGTAAGGGGCTCTGTGAAGCCCCCTTCACCTACCTCTGAGGGTCATAGACATCAGATACCTGGTTAAATAAGGAATTTAATCGTGCCGACTGATAGGAAAGAAGGGTAAAGAAGAGTATGGAATATTAAGTGCACCTGTTACTGCAAGGAACTGACATGACCTGAGGCTACCGAGGGAGGCATTTTTAAGAATAGAATGTTGAAGCTGATACCTAAAAGAGATCTCTCTCGTTACCAAGTCACCCCACCCTCCCTCATACTGCCTTCTGCTGCCCTGTTAACCATCTCAATTCTGGTTCTCTATTCACGGTTGGCCTTTATCTTTTGAGCACCTGAAATGTATTTTGCTAGTGGGTTGGTGGGGTAGGAAAACTTTCAGGAACTAAGGTTTTGCTCAAGCCAAATATTGCTGCATTTTGGTGACTTAATGTCAACCAAGTGGCCATTTAATTTCATTCATGCTACATTGATTCCCATTAGGAAAAGAAAGGGGTTTTGGGAAGGGCAAATCATGGTCAGCCACAGTCACCATCAACTAAGCCTCTTAACATTGTTTGGAGGAACCACAGTGAGCACAGGGCCTGTCACTTCTCATTAGGAATTCTTGGTAACAGCCAATGAAAGCTGGTGGGGTTTTTTTTTTCCTTTCATTTTAAATTTTAATGCTCTCTAGGTCAAGTGATTGGGGAGTGAACATGTACTCATGGGTCTGCAAGGCCCTGAAGGTACCACGCTGCTGTGATTTGGCATTTATGGAGCACTTGAGTGTTAGCTAAGTGCTTAATAATCAATTGTATTGTTCTCTTTAAAAGATAGCCTAAAATCAACCCTGTCAAAATTTGTTTGGTATGATTCAGAGAAAAAGATCTTTTCTTTAAAGTAGGCCCTCTATGCTGTGGCAGAGCTCAGATCAATCAGAAGATTAGATGTAATATAGAGCAATGTGAAAACCATCCGGAGAACGTAAGTGTTAGTAAATAGTCTCCACAGAACACTTTTTGTTACCTGCTTTTACAATAAAAAGAAACAAACAAGAAAACAAA
This sequence comes from Galago senegalensis, assembly GCA_963575145.1. Classification (NCBI taxonomy): domain Eukaryota; kingdom Metazoa; phylum Chordata; class Mammalia; order Primates; family Galagidae; genus Galago; species Galago senegalensis. Next base: position 14,259 of record CAUYTI010049520.1, on the reverse strand, counting down.
ACTTTCAAAACAAAAATAACATCCTGTCAGAAGCCAACCCCCCACTATATGGTTTGTGCCTGGAGAACCCAGGAATGTTTTGTAAGTGATAGTCCGTGGCTTTAATATAACATCCTTTAACATGAGGTTTTATTTTGAGCAAGGGTTGGCAAACTTTTTCTGTTCAATGCCAGAAAAAATAAATATTTATTTAATGCAGTAAATATTTCAGGCTTTGCAGGCCATGCTGTTCCTGTCAGAACTATTCAGCTCTGACGTTGTGGTACAGAAGCAATGACAGGTAAGCAGATGGGTGTGGCCGCCTCAGTGAGACGTGGCTTATGAAACAGGCCACCCAGAGTTAACGTGTGGTCTGTAGTCTTCCAACCTCTGATGTATAGCACCTCTGAGATTCCTTACTGAACAGGGAATACTGTGGATTGGAATGATTGACAGGTGGCTGAAAGCTCCATGAAGGCGGAGATGAACGTGGTATGTCCCTGTGTCTGGCCCAGTGCCTGACAGGTGGGAGCTAATCAAACATACCTGTTCAACAAAAGAGTGGGTATCAAGGATACCTGGTGGAAAATTACCTAAGTTGGGCTAGATGGTTCTGTATTGAGATTTTTCAGTTCCATGATGTGGACAGTATTACCCACTTCAGGTAAAGTCAGTACAGCTGGTTCTCCTTATCTGCCAGTTCTGTATCCAGAGATTCAAACAAATTAAAAAATATAGCATAACTACATAGTGCTTACATTGTATTAGGTATTATAGGTATAAGTAATCTGGAGATGATTTAAAGTATATAGGAGTAAGTGTGTAGGGTACATGCAAATACCACAGCTTCTACATAAGGAACTTGGGGATCTGCAGCTTTGGGGGTCTGTGGGGTAGGGAGAGAATGGGCCCTGGAACCAGTTCCTATGGCTAAGATTACTAAACTTGTCATGGAAGGGTGTCTGTACCCCAGCTGAGTCCTGAGTTCAGGGCACAAATCCGGGGAAGAGACCTGAAGAATGAAGAAGAGCCAAGGAAACAGAATGATGGTGACAGGCGATAGGTCTGAACCTCCACCAGTGCAAACACAGATTGCATCCTTTGGATGGGACTGAGAGCAAACATCTGTCAGCCCCTCACGTGGTCTGGGCTTTCATTGTGTGTCCTCATCTTCCTGTGGCTTTGTTAGCATCCGCCCTGCCTGGCTTCCTCTTGTCCCTAGGGATCAGTCCTCTCTCCAGGCCTGTCCATCCTGCACGTCTCCCAAGGGCACAGGTCACAGCTCCTGCTGGGGGTCCTCTCCTCCCATGCTTTCTTTCAGTTTTGGTAACTGTCCCTTCCCTCTCATACCTTTAGGCCTATGGGAGTGAGGATGGCGCCTGCCCTTCTGTGTGATTACCAGTCTCCGGGTCACTGTGGGACCTCCATAGATTGCCCACACTTTTGCAATCGCTTTCTCTCTGGGTGCTGATGGTCATCGTGGTCTTAACCATTTCTCAAGACACTGTTGCATGTCTCTAAATGACTTTTTATTTCACTGATGTCAGTGACTGTCGTCTATTTCTTATAATCACAGGATCTCAGGGTAAAAGTGGTCCTGGGAAGTGATTCATTCGGAGTTTGAGTACATCCTGCCACCTCCTTTCCCACTCTGCAGTACCCAAGCACCTTCCCTGACAGGGAACTCACTACTCCCAAAGCCCCCTCGTGTATTTTCAGAACCATATGATGACTGCCATCTGCTCTCCTTGGGCTGTTCATTGGGACTTTATAGAATGAGTGGAATTTTTCTATTTTATTCCCCTGTTCTTCAGACAGCCAGTTTTTGAGTTTGTCATCTTTTGTTTAAAGCTGAATGACTAGAACAGAATCTCCTTTTCCACGTTTTGTCTGATAGTGCTGGGTGGAGCCTGGGCAGGACGCCTTCCCTGGAGGGCTCCCCGCCTCCTCTTCCCCTGGGGTGAATCTCACCCCTCACCTGTGCTCTCTGCCTCTGCGTTTAGTGTCATGTGACCAGTTGTCTCTGATGAGGGCTTTTTTCCTTGGGTAATTGTACTTACCTGTGTTTGAAGTCTCTCTGTCTGAAAGGCAAAGTAGTTTACAAACTGCAGGTCTTTGGAGGGTTGTGTCTGTTACCCTCTTTTCTCCTGTTTTTCCTCAAAATATCAAAGGAACACTAATCATCTTTTTCCTACTTTAGGGCACACTATTTAAAGTATTTTACATAATTTTTATTTAGATTTCAGTTTTGAACAGTGATACCAGTAGACCCAAAGACTTTTGATACCTTGTTCTAGGACATTTTCTGGACATCTCACTCTGGTTATGCCCATCATTATATACATTGCATTTTTGAAATATGACAAAAATATATTGAAATGCACTATTTTATGGCTGATAATCAAATTGACTTTAAGGACATGTTCCGAAATAGGTTCTTAAGTATACAATTTATTCAAGTCAATTTTTATAATGAAAGTCCAATTTATTTTTTAACAGGCCTCCAAAATACCAGTCAGCGTCTTTAATTCTTCCTTCTGATTTATTCAGTGAGTTCACCCTTCATTTCATTTTTGATTAGATTGCTTTCACCATGACAGAACTCTGGAAAATAAATCCTCTTGTATTTAATGTGCGCTTTAGTTTAATCTGGATGAATAGAAGAATGAAAACAACCCATTAGAAAGTAATTCTGAATGTTAATCTTCGATATAATGGTCAGAAAATAGATGGTTAGAAAGGCTGCTTAGGGATCACTTCTTTCCCTGTGACTTCCTTCTGTTTTCACAAATACCTTGCAGGATTTAAAAAAACAAAACAAAGCATATCTGGGATTCTGTCACAATTCTCAAAGATAGATTTTACGACAGCTGATTATCTATGATCTCTTTCTTTTTATCTCTTAGAACAGTGGTACAGGAAAACTGCTTTCTCTTTTAACTGTCTGTGGACTTTATGTATCATTCGGGCATTAGTTTGGATTTTATTTTTTTCTATTTGTTTGTTACCCCAGTGGATTAAAAGCTCCTGAGGGAGGGGGCATCCTTAGCTCCAGTGCCCGGTACAACCAGAAAACGGGGCTGAACGTTTGCTGACAGCATAGTAGCTTCTTGTGATAATTTGCCTTTTTATAACAGTGCACAAAACACTTACATGGTTCTTAAGAAGTTGTTGCTTCCTAAAACATACTAGTCTTATAGATACAGCACTAAATGATCCATTCTAATAAAGATTGTTTATGTCTTTTAATTTAAAAAATTTATTCACTATCCATTATCCATCATTTATTTGATGATTACTAAGCACTATTTTAATTAGATAGCATATAGATTTTTAAAATTACAAATATTCCCAGTAAAACCCTTTCATCAGAACCAGTTTCACAATCCCGAAATTGTCTTACTTTAATGGTGCATGAAGTCACATAACCTCAGATGGCCAGTGAAGCAGACTGCTTGGCTCATAAACGCTGGCAGTACATTTCATACTAGACTGCTGCCCGAAAAATCTTCAATGGTAAATAATAGACAAATCCCAGTTTCCTAGACTTCTAGAAAGATAGCTACCTCATGTGATCCCTGAAAGAGGCACTGATTTATACCACATGGCCCGGAGCTGGAGTCTCCAATTATTAAAATGCCTAAGCACATTTTCATCATTCATTGATAAAAAACTAAGGTTTAGTAAAGAAATAAATAACTTCAGAGGGTAGTTGAAGGGGCCTGAGTAAATAATTTATGAGCCTTATTTTGTACATTTTGTCCTTCCAGTAATTTTAGCAGGGTGTCTGACTGGGTCTGTCACTTCCTCGGTGAAGCATTGGAATCATGTTCCAGTGTTCCATCCCCTGCCCTCTCTCTCTCCATTCTGGAAGCAGCCCTGCCCATTTTAAAAACACCTTCTGGAGCTTCCTGTAGTCTCTGTGCACACAGACTGTCAGCTCTGCCTCAGTTCTCCTCCCGGCCCTTCTGCACTGCGCAGTGTCCGTAGTTCCCCAGCTCCTCCCTACATAGCTCAGCCCTCTTGAAACATCGCTTGGATCATTAGTCCATCGTCTGCAATGAATGCCATGCCACCTTCCAGCCATTCATCATAGGAAGTTCACGCTCTTCTGCCTGACTTTCAGGACTCCAACTTCCCTACCCTGTCCCCTTAATTCCCTAAATACCATATTCTTCAGTCAAGGAGAGCAGCAGCATGAAGATGTGTCGCCCTCTGGCATCTGCAGGCCTCTTCCTGGGCCCTTTTGTCCCTTCTTAGTTTCCCTGTAGATGAAAGCTCCCAAATTCTACTCACCGTTCAGGCCTTTCAAGTGTATTCCAGACATTCTTCCTCCTCCTGTTCACTCTGTCTCCCACTAGTCTCTTCTCTGCCCCCTTAGTGGATGGACAGTCGGGCCTGTGGGGAGGCAGGGGACTGGCATTGAATCATGGCCACAGAGTAGTTTCAATCAGGCCAAGCTTTTGATGAGTGTTTACTGTGCGCTCAGTGGAGTTCACAGAATCAACTAATTTTGTCTCCTCAGCAGCTTTCTAAACCAGGAACTATGTTGATTAACATTTTACAGAGGAGAAAACCACAGCACAGAAAGGCTGGGTAATCTCTGTAAGGTCACACAGCTAGCAAGAGGCAGAGCTGGGAAGTCTGGTACCCTGATCTCCTCCCAGTAGTAGTTCTTAGCTGTTCAAGATGTATTTGAAATTATTTTTGATGGGGATTTTAGAGATTGACTGATAGCTTCTATTACTTTGTCCTGTCTCACCCTGGAGTGTTTAGAAAAAGATACTCCCTTAAATAAAAGTGCTTTTGGATTTAACATGCCTGTATGCCTATGTGTGTGTGAGTGAGTGTGTGGGTCACGGTGGTGCTGGGCCGAGACGGTCATTGAGGCAGGCACAAGATGACCACAGCACAGTTCAGAGAGGCTGAGTCCTATCCAGGTTACACTTATTTCCTACTCCCAAGCCCAAGAACGGTGTAATGGAAAGAACATTTTCAGAAAGGTGAGTACTAAAACCATAGTTTTACCACTTAGTAACTAGGTGCTCTGGGGAAAGTGACCCTTTCTGAACTCTAATTTCCTTAGCTCTAAACAGGGATGCTAAATTCTGCATCACATGGTTATTACACGAGGTGATACAATGAAGTAGTTAAATGAGGAGATGACTGTAAAGTGAACGCATCATGCAGTGTGCAGAGGTGTCCAAGGGACGCTTGTTACCTTCGTGGCTCACGCTGCTCCAGGCTCCAGCCAGAGCAGCTGATGCTTTTTGGTTGCCCAGCTGACCCGGCTAGGCTCTCATTTCCATATTGGTAAATTTCCTAATTTCTCCTGTCTTCCCTTCTGTACTGTCTTGAGGCAGCTTCTGTGATCCCTTACCTAGAATCATTCTTTCCTTTCTGTGAACTGTTTCACTTCTAATCTGTTATCATTTGTCATTCATGTATAATAAGGTTTAATCTTTCCCACTGAGCTGAGTGCTAAAAGTAACACAAAGAAGACACAGTGCATGCCTCTGACAAGCGAATGCACTGTCTAGCCTGAGATAGAGACCCCCAAACGGCTGGTGATAAAGAACACCCGAGCTTGCTGTGAAACACAGAATAAGAAGCAGTTCATAGAGCCAGAGTGAGGAACGAGGGAGGGTAAATCTAAAGGACTGAGAGGGGCAGTTGAACTGGGCCTTGAAGGGTGAAAATCTCCAGGCGAGGGAGCGGGGAAGGGTGCGTTTGTCAGAGAATGAGCATCAGGGACAGAGATTCAGGGCCCTGACAGCCTGCGGTTGGTTAGGAAGGCAGCAGGAGTCCTCTGTAGCCAGACTGCCCACGGGCAGCAGAGAGCAGTGACACTGCCCACGGGCAGCAGAGAGCACTGACACTAGAAGGGTAGCAGTGTTTTTAGTCCTCAGCAGAATCTGTTGCATGACTACAGATGTGGCTTAAAAGCGAGTTGTGGGAAAGAGAAGCGCTTTAGTTGCTTCTCCATTGTATCAGGCCGAACCGTATTGGAGCCCTGATTGTTCCACAGCCTACATCATGTGGGGTGGGATTAAGAGAAAGGTTGTAACTCACTATGTTTTATTATGTTTGTCACTGAATATGAGGCTTAGTACAGGTGTCACCGAGAGAGGTTTTGACAAAAAGGAGATTCATCAAAGGAGACTGCCCAAATGCAGTGGGGCCTCACCATCATGACGGGAGGGATGGGAGTGGCTGACGGGAGACGTGAGGGTTTGCTTCAGATCCTTGAAGGGTGACTTGGGAAGGTGGACTCGATTCTGTTTTGCCTGAGATGATAAGCAGAAGTTACAGAGTATGTGGAAGGAATCTCTCTGAGCTGACTGTTAGATAGTCAAACTTTTCATGAAAGTTGGATTGGACTCCTAGTCTTGTCCCTGGGTGACAGTCTAGATTGTCCATTCTGATGCCAAGTTCTTAAGAATTCACAACATCCAGAGTATAAAACATAGGTTTTGTATTAAATAAGTTCTATTATACTTGAAATACATTGAAATAGATCACCTGTGCCAAAATACGTTAGTTTAATGGCTTTGGTGGCAGGCAGTGCAGGGGGTGAGCCCTGGATCAGGTCCCATCTTCCTTCCCCACTTGGGAGCCTCCCTGTGTGTGCTGATAAAGCAGAGACAGTTACATGCAGGATTATTAGGAGGCTCAGTTACGGTGATGGCCAGAGGTTCATAGAGAATCTAGTGTATCACAGGAACTCTGTGTGGGAGTCTGTATCTGTCAGACTCTGACTTTCCCAAGGCCGTGAGGATCCCACTGTGGAAGTCACACCTCCTGATAGGTCAGCGCTTTCTAATCCCACTGTGGAAGTCATACCTCCTGATAGGTCAGGCGTTTTCCAAAGTGCAGCTTCGCTTTCATCATTCTGGTCCATTCCGAGTATGTTCTGCATGAATAATAAATGTCACTTTATCCAGAATGACAGAAGAGTGATGGTAGAAATCTAAAATTGTCAACTCACTATTTACCATCTAGAAGCATCTCCAGTCTTCAACACGCAGATGCAACTTTCTGTATTTATGGTTCTTTCGTTTCTGTTAAATACAGATACAAATAAATAAAATATTTGTCCCTGATAAGAAATAACTGGAATCATTTTACTTACTAAAACTTAATTTAAAAGTAACTGTCGGCTTTCTATTTTAGCTTCTTTATTTTGAAGCAGAACTCTCGTGTCTGTATTCATACACATGTACACTTGAGTTTTCGCATATACACAAACATCAGGCACACAGATTGTTAGGTATTTTACATGCTGAAAAACACTTTTAGTAGTTGTTTCAGCTAAGTAAATGTTGGTTTTTCTTTTGTAAGTTCTGAATTGGCGCCTAAGATGTTTAGAAGATGAACTTTTCTTCATCTTTTTAGGTGATAAAGAGGTATAATATGATTAAGAAAGCTGTTTAAAGACTTATTATTGTTGCCATGGTTATTGTGTTGTAAGACCTCAGCTTTAGACATTGACCTCTTCTTGTTGCTGAGAGTAACAAATGTACACGTTTAACATGCCGCTACATACACTTTGCAAGTCCTCACTGCACTGGGCAGCGTTAGGTCCTCTGTCTGGATTATCTCATTTAATACTCAGAGCAGTGCTGTGATCATTCTTTTAACTTAAGGAGACTGAGGCTTACAGAGGTGAAGTTTATAAATGGTGGAGCCTGAATTTTAACCAGGCTGACTGACTTCACAGCTAAAACTTTGGGGACAGCATCTCACTCTGTTGCCCAAGCTAGGGTGCCATGGCCTTAGCCCAGCTCACAATAACCTCAAAATCCTGGGCACAAGCGATCCTCTTGCCTCAGCCTCCTTAGTAGCTGGGATTGTAGGCGCCCACCATGATACCTTGCTGATTTTTCTATTTTTAGTAGAGATGGGGTCTCGCTCTTACTCAGGCCCATCTCGAACTTCTGAACTTAACTGATCCTCATACCTGGGCCTCTCAGAGTGCTAGGATTACAGGCATGAGCCACTGCGCCCAACCTCACAGCTGAACTTGAACTGCCATGTGACACTACCTGCGTGCATGTGAAATCACGGACTGACAACTGGAAGAGACATGGGTGAACACTTGTAGCCTTTGTATCAGGGCTGAATCTGTCCTCATACAGATGGCCATTAGTTGGAATTTCATAAATTTGCAGTGCAGATCATTCCATTGTTGGACAGCTTCTTTCTAGATGTCTTACTCAACTATTCATTGAAAATACATCAACCTGTAATTTGCATACGTGGCTTCTAGTACTGCTTTCTGGACAGACATTGACTAGATCTCTTCCATCAACACGTGGTGGCCTCAGTCGATGTGTGCCTTTAAGTTGTCCCTTCCCCAGCAATCTGTGTGGAGTGCGCACAGCTTCCCATTTCTGTCCTCTCTTCTCACAGTTTAGTTTATTGGTTGATGTTGATAAGATGCAAACCCCAGAATTGAACATAGCAGTGAGGCTGTCGGTGTGGCAGAAAAACTTGTGGAATGAGCCATTACACCTGGGTTAAGGGCTCAGGTCTGCTGTCCACTGTGTGACATTAGGCAGGTGGCAACACAGCAGAGCCTCAGGGCTTCATCTGTCACGGGATGTGTCAACACCCTAATGCGCAGCGCATCGCAGGTTACATCTGACGTCGCATGGGAGGCGGGTTAGATGGGTTAGCCCGTCTAACTCCTGGGCTTAGGTGCTGTGTGTGCCACAGCCCTGCCTTGGGCCTGTTAGCTCCTCTTTTTGGCCGACTTCCTCGTCCTCTCCACCTCGGCAGAGCTTCCTCCTTTGCTTCCCTTTGCATTTTGCTCAGAAGTCAAGGGCTCATTCAGGCCTGTTCTGACCACGGTATTTGAAATTGCCCCCAGGCCCTTGTCTCCATCTCCATCTTACTTGCATGTGTACTGTCAGCTGGGTTTACCACGAGCTGAAGGACAGACACTTTTCTTGCCTGCTTTATGGCTCCTCCCACTAGAATGGAAACGAGAGTTCAGTCACTCATGTGTTTTCATCAGTGCTATGTGTTGAAGCAGGAGCAGGTGGTCAGCAAATACTGAATGACGGGGTGCATTTCCCTGAAATCTGTGTTTCTGTTACAGTCTGGCCATCAGAAAGCTCAGCAAGATGCTTCCCTCTTTTTCATCAGAACAGAGTACAGTTAGCAAATATGTGAATTGTTCTTTTAATATTTCAGGTTTATACATTTATTGGTCAGATAATAATCCTGCTATTCTAAGAATGTTTTCTGACCAAATAGTTACCTAAGCTGGAAAGATCATAATTCTAAAATTCTGAAATGTTAGTTAAAATGAAGAAAAATGTACTTTATTACTGATTTCATTTTCCATTGACTTAAATGCATATAAAAAAGTAAAAAAAAAACATTGCTTCTTATTTATGAACTCATTTTAGCCCATAACTACTTTGATTTTTATTTCTTTTTTAATAGTAGATCTTTTTTTTCAATAGAGACAGAGTTTCACTTATAACCCCCCGTAAAGTGCAATGAAGTCACAGCTCACAGCAACTTCTAACTCCTGGGCTTAGGTGATTCTCTTGCCTCAGCCTCCTGAGTAGCTGGGACTACAGGCGCCCACCACAGCGCCAGCTATTGTTTTGTTGCAGTTTGGCCAGAGCTGGGTTTGAACCCGCCACCCTTGGTATATGGGGTCAGCACCCTACTCACTGAGTGACAACTGCCACCCCTGATAGTGGATCTTAATAGATATAAAACTCTTCTTCCAAGTGGTCATAGCCCACACTAGTTAACTGACTAGCTCAATATGCGGCCACTCCAGCTCCGCCCTTTGCCATCTGAAAGACTCAGAGAAGCCTCTGCATCTTCAACCACTAGGTAACTGTTTCCATGTTAATATGGGTTTTTTAGAGGGGTAGGGTGGGGAGCTGGTAGATGAAGGGGACCGGGGTAAGGGAGGCAGAAATTCAGATGTGTTCAGGGGCTACAAATAGGAAATTAGTTAGGGCCAGCTTGCCGGCTCTCAGCTTGCCTTGCAGAGTCTAGGAAACGTGCTACCTGCCTAGATAAGAGTCATCAGGAAAACCTCACTGCATCTACTTAGAAGGAGTTGTGTAGTTAAGATTACTCGGTGTTGGGAGTGTCCTGTCTTCTGTGGTTTGCAGTGCATATTGAGCTAGGCAGCTGCCTATGGTTAATGGGAAAAAACAACAGAAATCAGCAGGACACCCCATTGTTACAGGTGAGCCTATTACAGGTGGAATAGGTGGAAGGGGGAAGAATTTCCTCACAGCGGACAAAGTGTCTTGGGATATAGGAAAAGAAATAAAAAGATACACTTTCCTTACTCCAGAGAGTTGACTACAGACCCACGGATTGTTGACACTTGCTTTTTGTTGACGAATGTTTGCACAGCTACCCTAATCAAATAACGCTGTCAGTAGTTAGTTCTGTGTCATATTGTTCTGCTTTAAAATCTGCAAATCATGTTTGATCAGAGTGCTTGAAAAATCCCACAGATGTTTATTTAAACTTATTTGTAATTTGATCTAAAATGTATTTTAATCACAATGGGGCTTTCAGCTGATGGCTATAAATCTATCATTGCTAAATACCAAAACATTTTAAATATACTTGGCAAGAAGACTGTATGAATGAATTGTTTATTTGCGTTCTGTTTTAAATAGAAAACGGTGGGGTATACATATTTTAACAGAATCTTTATCTATTTGTGATGGATACATGAAAGTGTTCATGATTTTACAAAATATATTGAAATTAAAGTTATTTTAGCAGGAGTATCAGGGATACAAGATCAGTGTAAAACTTAATAACAGCAATAAGGTAGATGTTTTTGTTAAGTAAACAAGTACCATTGCTAGGGGACTGAACTTTGGGGCATGGAGTTGACTATTTTTCTAGTTACACAAGAGCTGCATTTTGGATTCAGGATTACTGATTGGATATTGAGGAAGATGATAATCAATGTTATGGTTAAATTAATAAAGATAAGGAGAGCACAAAATGAGGGATTATGTGGTTTCCAAGACTCATTTCTTCCTTCTCAATACACAGTGGTGTGATAGCCTAGCTGTAATGGCAGGAGGTGCAGAGGCTTCTCTGAGTCTTTCAGAGTCGGCCTGCTGGCTTGGTTCTGAAGTCTGGGACTTAGTCTCTTTGTTTCCCAGTTCACCTGAGAACACACCCTCCTGGGGGTGTTGGTGGAGGAGAAAAGGAGGGGAAGTTGACATCACCCCTGACCCCTATGGAACTTAATCCTATTAGCAACTCCAAGTAGAGGTTTTTCCACGTTCTTGGTGATCTTTGGGAAAGAAATTTCAGAAAATACCCTGTTGTAAGCCAAAGCAAACAGCTTCTTTTGTTGAAAGTGCAAGCATGCTCTTTAAAGAGTAAGAGGGAGAGTGAACAGGTTTTAAAAGAGCAGCTGCCCCCGGAGGGTATGGAGGGCATGGCTTTTGGTCTTCTGAAGTCTTATTAAGGGAAGGAATAATCAAAACTATGGGGGGCTTTGTGTATAGACTGTATCTCAAAAAAAAAAAATTGGGTTGTAATTCCTAGACCTATGTTCCCTCCCATTTTAATAGTTTTTATGGTTGTCTCAAAATTGTCATGGTGATTTCAAGGGCAGAGAAATTTTAAAACCACAGTGTAAATGATACTATAATTAACAAAAGTTCACGTAAGGTGACAGAGAGCTGATCAGGTGGTTGCAGCCCCTCTAGTTCCCTTCTGCTTGAGGGTTGTTTGCTTTACACCTGCACCCAATCTTTAAGCCCTGGACTCTGACTTCAGCTCTATTGTTAGTCTTCTCCTCTAAAGAGCAGTAGGTTCTGGTGGTGAGCACTCTGCCAAGAGTTAAAAGAAGGGGAAGCCATGGTGGGCTGAAAGGGTTAGGGGTGACTTCCTGAAATCCCACCAGGAATTGTTCAAGTTCTGTTAAGAATTTTGTAAGTGGAAACCTGATAGCCTGCCATGTTTATGTTTAAAGGATTTTGGGATGGCTTAATAAAAGTTGAAAGAGCGTATACTTGTGATGCTGCAGTTCACCTGTGAAAACAGATACAGCCTATCGCTTTTCAGACTCAGCGCAGGTGTGGCCTCCAGTGTGGCAGCCTCACAGCATGTTCGTGGCTACACAGGATGGTCGGTGTCATGATGAGCATACGCTTAGTCTCTGTAGGCAAAGATAGAAGGTTGATGGCCTGTAGAGTGGCCAGTTATTTGGGCTTATGGTTACGTTGTTTACATTACTTCAGTCCTGTGCTAGAAGAGTTCTATGAGAAATATTACGAAGTTTATAATTACCTTTGGATTAAGATAACAATTGGTGGATAACACATTGTTTTAAAATATTTATCCTGACATTTTTCTTACTATCAATTTCCAAAAATAAATTTATATTATTTTGCCTCAGCTGTTTGCACGGCTTCAATCTTCACCTGCACAGTTTCTCAACATTCCTGTTTTCTGAGCTCTAGTACGTGGTTCTCAGTTGCTTAGTCGAGCTCTACCTTGCTGCCAGTCGCTTCAGAAGCTCGCCACACCGTTCCTTCCAGCCCTGTGTTCCTGCCTTTGCTTCCTCAGTTTATGTCATCCCCGTCCAGCGAGCTGGGAAAGCTAGAAGCTCGGGGTCATTCCTGACATCTTTCCTTTCCTAGTATAATGTGTCTAGTGGGTCACGAAGCTTTTGATTCCACTTCAGATCTGCCTTGTCTGTCTTGACACGCACCTGCTGTTGCTGGGTCCACACTCGGTCCCTTAGACAGAGTGAGTTGTGGCAGTGTTTTCTTAGACGGCCTCTCAATTTTAACCCCTTCATCGCTCCACACCTCCCTTGTTCACACCCCGGCCTCAGGAGGGTTGTCTTTTAAAGGTCTACACGTGAGCCTTGCTTCTGCATGTGCACACTCTCCTACCCTGACACGGGCAAAAGATCTTCAGTAGAATTCCTTCACCCAGTGAAGACATGTTTTATTATGAGAATATTTAGGTAAGCTCCTGCAGCTGAATGGCTCATCATGCTGAGTGACAGTGGATGTCACTCAAATAAGCTCACCAAGCAAAGTGCTGTGGAGCCAGATGGAGAAGGTGAGCAACAGGGTGTCACTCAATCACAGAGGAGGTCCTAACAGAGAGACAGGGCTGAATTACCCAAGAGGAGACTTGCCAGGTTGGAGGCGTGGGGTGGGATGGGTGTCTGAGGTGAGCAAGAAGAGATGGGGGTGTGCGTCAGTCTACATACGGGTGGAGCAGTAGGATCAAGGGGCTGGCGTCTGGAGCGCAGCCTGGCAGGCAGCTCACTGTGGTTGAGAGCTTAGGCTGTCTAGGGAGTCTGTCTCAGCTCAGATCCCAGATTGGTTACTGTGCTTGCTAAAGACTGCTTAACTTATGTAACTTTAATTCCCGAACTATTGGGGGGAGTAAAAATGTCTATTTCATCTTAATGTTCTTAAACGGTGAGGTGAGTTACTGCAGGTAGAGAATGGCACACATAGGAAACCCTCACTGAATGTTAGCTATTGTCAGTTCTTGAGCTGAGAAGAGGACAGAGCTGCATAATGTAGATTTTTACAAAGTTGGGCTTTATGGGATGTGACAGATGTGCTCTTTCTACTCTCAATAGTTTAGTCAAATCTGAATAGTTCAAATTCTAAGTTGAATTTGGGGTTTTTTATGCAACAGAGAGAGTCATGAATTCAGCCTTGGGGTGGGTATGTGTCAACAATGGCCGCCATCCCACGGGAGGCTTGGTGCTGGGATTTCAGAGGGGACTGGGTGACATGTGGGAATGAGCTGTGCTTTGACATCAGACCTGGGCTGTATCCTGAAGGGTGGACTTTTAAAATATTTCCGAATTTTAGGTTTCTAATCTGTTTAAATAGGAAAAAAAATGTTAGAAATGGGCATAAGGTAGAAATACTTTGTAAGGTTACTGTGAGATATAGATGAAGTTACCTGAAATGTGAGTGTCGGCATTAGGAAGGTTGAGAACCACTGGCGTAGACAAAGTAATTACAATCTCTTGAAAGTGGTATTGTTTTTAGGAATAGAGTAGGACAGTGCTGCCAAGCATAGTTCCCAGACCAGCAGCATCAGTATTACCTGGAATCACTCAAGATGCACATTCCCGGCTCAGCACCTATAGCTCAACCGGCTAAGGCGCCAGCCACGTACACCTAAGGTGGCGGGTTCGAATCCCCAGCCCGGACCCGCCAAACAACAATGATGGCTGCAACCAAAAAATAGCCAGGCGTTGTGGCGGGCGCCTGTGGTCCCAGC
>CAUYTI010049518.1:0-34304 GCA_963575145.1 Galago senegalensis | reverse complement strand
ATAGGAAGGCAGGGTGAGGGGCTGCTGCAAAGCCCTCCCTCCAACAGCAGGGGCTGCAGCTCTGAGGGTGGCCCCAATGGAAGTCATGGGAGGGCAGAGCTGCATCCTCCCATCCTGTGCCCACAGAAGCTTGGTCCTCCTCCTGCTACACCCTCGCAGGGCCCCAGGGGCCAACAGGTCACCACCATCCTGTGCCCACAGAAGCTTGGTCCTCCTCCTCTTCACCCTCGCAGGGCCCCAGGGGCCAGCAGGTCTCCACCATCCTGTGCCCACTGAAGCTTGGTCCTCCTCCTGCTATACCTTCGCAGGGCCCCAGGGGCCGGTAGGTCTCAACCATCCTGTGCCCACAGAAGCTTGGTCCTCTTCCCCCTACACCCTCGCAGGGCCCAGGGGCCAACAGGTCACCACCATCCTGTGCCCACAGAAGCTTGGTCCTCCTCCTCTTCACCTTTACAGGGCCCCAGGGGCCAGCAGTTCTCCACACCATGTACCACAGTTGCAGGCCCACTCCGGCTGCCAGGGAGACCCAGAGGAGATGTGCAGGGCAGCACAGTAGGTCAGGAGCTGGAAGCTGGCCCTGAGCCACCTTGCCATGGCCTCTAGTGTCTCTAGAAGGAAGGTGGAGCTGAGGGTGGGGCTGGGCTGGATCTGGGTGAGGCAAAGGGATGAGAGGGACAGGCGTGGGGCTGGGGTCCTGGGGGTGCAGGGAACTGAGATGGGGCAGGCGTGGGGCTGGGATAGGGTAGGTGAAGTGGATGGGGCTAGGACCGGGCTGGGGATGGGATGGGTGGTGGGTGGGGGAGTGAGATGAGGTGAGGGTGAGGCTGAGTAGGTCACCAACTAAGGTGAGGCTGGTGGGGCTGGTAGGACAAGGGATGAGATGGGGTGGGGCTGAGGGTGAAATGGGGTGGGGTGGGGGTGCGGTGGGGTTGAGTGGGGCAAGGAGTGTCAAATGGGGGGCTGGGCTGGGCAGGACAGGGGGTGAGATGAGGCAAGGGTAGGGCAGGGGATGAGGCTGGGTAGGAGGATGAGATGGGTTGGGGGTGGGATGGGGTTGGGGTAAGATAGGGGGAGGGTTGGGGTGGGGCTGAGGGAGGTGAGATGGGGCAGGGGTGGGGCTGGGGGGCCAGGTAGGGCAGGGGTGAGATGGGGGCTCGGTTCAGGGCTGGGCAGGCATTCGCAGGAGCCCTAGACACCCACTGCTCTTAGGAGGGCGAGCTTGGCAATTATTTGACATTCTGGCAGCAGTTTAATCAAATCTGGAAATCTGGATGGGAACTTGCTTCTAGTCTGGTCCTTGGTTGCTAAGAAACCCTGACCTGCAGATCTCCCCTGCCCAAGTATCAGAAGACAGTGGGACAGACCCCCTACAACAGAGGCCAGGGCTGGGGACTAACTCTATGGGAAGGACAAGGCCAACAGAGCTCCTGCTGGGGCCAGAGCAGCAGCATGGGGACCCTGCCCTCCCTCTCCATGCCCCCTGCATCCCCTTCCTACTCCCGCTTGTCTCTGCTGCTCCATAGCACTTGGTACCTGGTGGCATATTTCAATATACACAGCTTGGTCTGGAAACTGGGACTGCTCTGGAACAGGATCATACCTGTCTCTGCCTCGTCTCCCCAGCTCCTGCAGATGCTAGCCCTTCCGATGCCTTACCAGGGGTCCTCAAACTTTTTAAACAGGGGGCCAGTTCACTGTCCCTCAGACCACTGGAGGGTCGGACTGTGGGCCCCAGGTCAAGTCAGCTGATAAGCAGGACAGGCAGTGGTGGCAACAGCACCCGGCGGGCTGGATAAATATCCTCAGCAGGCCGCATGTGGCCTGCGGGCCGTAGGTTGAGGACACCTGCCTTAGACAGGGATGGGAGGAAGGGATGCTGGTGGGAGACGTCTGTGGCTCCGGGAAAGGCCCAGCTGGCCTCACCAGGTCATCCAGCCAACAGTGCCCAGGCCGCTGCATTTCTGCCAGGCACGCCAGACTCCTCCTTCCCTGGGAACAATCAGTCCTTTGCTGTTTCCATTTTTCTCATTTCAATAGTTCTTGTATCCCATGTTGTGTAAATAAAATTATTCTTCCCCAAAAATCATTAGCAGGGCCTGACATTAATTCTCCTGCAATCTGTGTAATTAACTACATGTAGCCCAGGACGGGAGAGGACCTGCCTGCTAATCACCACTCCTCCGCTCCACGCACCTCATTAGATCTCCTTCCTGTTTATCCACTTACAAAGACACCAGCCACGAGGAGAGCCGGAGTAAGTTATAATAAATCATCTTTTTGCAGTTTTCATCGGATGCAGTCCCACTTGGTGTGTTTGAGTCTCATTCCCATTGGTAAGGTCCTCCACCCCTGCAGTCCCATCTCCCCATGACTCAGTTGAACTATAGCTGCTGCTGGGACCAAAGGGCCCAAATGCCAGTGTCCAGTAAGGTGGGTGCAGAAAAGGGTGACCGTGGAGGCCCAGCAAGACCCCTGGCAGCAGCACGCCTACCCTCACATCTGGGAGCTTCCCTGTCTCAGCCCCTGTCTAATGCAGACATTAGAACCTTATGCACCGTGCCACCGCCTTGCCTGCCTCTATGACTGGGGTCACTTGACAGTTCTTCAGGGCTTCTGGTTCTCCAATCCCATTCACCAGAGGCTAAGGAGACTGCAAGGAATGATGTTGACCCGTCACTAAAGAGCCAGCCAGTGGGCACCAAG
The DNA here is from genome assembly GCA_963575145.1 of Galago senegalensis. Lineage (NCBI taxonomy): Eukaryota > Metazoa > Chordata > Mammalia > Primates > Galagidae > Galago > Galago senegalensis. Next base: position 31,601 of record CAUYTI010049518.1, on the reverse strand, counting down.
TGCCATTCCAGTTGTGCTTGTGAGAGGGGAGAGGGAGCTCTGACGCCACAGAAGGAGGGCCAGATGGTGACAGGGCAGAGACTAAAGGAACACCCAGAGCCGCTAGGGTAGAGCAGGCAGGAGCATCCTCCCCAGAGCCCTCGGAAGGGGCACCTGGATCTGAGACTTCCAGCCTCCAGAACAGGAGGAAAATAAAGCTGTTGTTTAAGCCACCAGTCCTTGGTGTCTTGCTCTGGCAGCCACAGGACACTAACAAAGCTACCAAATCTACAAGCCTAGATTGCAACAAGACCCCCAGGTAGTTCCATGCAGTGAAGCTTGGGCGGCTCTGTCCTAAATACTGTCTGGAGCCTGGGTTGCCCTGGGACGAGCAAGACCTGGGTCTGAAGCCAACACTAATAACAACAACAGTCACCTTGACCCCATGAGAGCTGTCATAGCATCGCCCAAACTGGAAACTGAGGCAGAAAGTTGGGTACCTTAGCCAAGCACTCATAACTAGCAGGTAGCTGGGCTGGGAGGTGAACCTGGGACTTGGGTTATAAACTAATCTCTTAACCATGGGGCCAAGCCCACTCTCTCCCCCAGGCCCTTATTAATGGTCCTCTCGTATGAAGCCCTGGGGATAATGGCCACACCTTTCTCAGCAAGTGCTGGGCCCCCAGAGCATGGGAAGGGGTGGGGAAGCCAGACTAAATTCACTGAGGAGACTCAGAGTCTCGCTGAGAGTGTGGGTGCCTGTATGGACCACAGGTGTCTGCATACTGTGGTGGTCAGATGAGATCAGGGGACATGGGCCCTGGGTGGCCAGGGGAGGTAGCACCACCCACTGCAGCCCCAGAGGCTTGGGGCCTAACTGGGGCAGAGGGGACATGTGGTCTGCACAGGCACAGGGGTGCCCAGGTCTCCCCATCCTCCACCTCCCCACTGTGGCACTGCCCAGGTGGAGTTAGGCCCAAGAGAGCTTAACTCCATGTCGAGGGCCATTTCCCTGGGTGCCATCCCTGAAACGGAGGCGAGCAGGAAGATGGTACCCACAGAGTCCTCTCATGGAATCCCTGAGGGTGGGCAGGAATCGGGCTGTGCACAGAGAAGTCGTGCTTTGGTGCAGTCCCTGTGGAGGCCCAAGCTCATCTGGAAGGCACCTGGAACAGTCCCACATCAGGGCCAGGGACCCAGGACTTTCCAAGCCTCTTGTTTACAGGTCATGGATGCTGGCTGCCCTCCAAAGAAGGCATGAACTGGGCCAGGCTATTGTCTTTGGCCAAGGGCAAGTCTGGAGAGGGATAGGGTGAGAGCTGCTGCCAGATGCCAATGCTGCCAGCAGCAGCAGAGGGAAGGCTCACTCTGGCACTGCACAAGGAATTCAGGCCACATGGCCCAGTGTCCAGCTGCCCCTCTGCCAGCCCTCTGGAATGCCACCACCCAGCCCCTTCCCCACTCGATGCCACTGTCCCACCTGCATAGAGACTCTGCTTCCTGGTCAGCACAGAGGGACACGGATCCCCAGGTGGGGGGCTGGGCAGAGCTCAGGGGTCAGAGCTACTCTTCCACCTTGCTGTGGGGGTCATGGCATTAATCACCACTGGCCCCTGCGGTCCTCCACACGCATGTTTGGCCGGGCGTCCTGCCAGTCCTGTCCCCAGCAATTTCCTTGTGTTAATAATGCTTCCATTAGCCCGCACAGCAAATCTGTCACAACTGGCCCCCTTCTGGCCCATATTTTTTACTTTTAATTATGATCAAATGTAGAATATTGAGTAGTTTGATGCATTTTAGGTGTCTACAGAGATTTCTTTTTAATAATGCATTCGCAAGGCTCTAATGGCTCATAACTGCAGTCATTACTGAAATACGTGTGCGATGGTGTCTCCGAACTTGGAGCTTCTCCCCTAAGACGGGATGGGCTGGTGGTGGGAGGGTGGAGACGGCACAGGGAGTAATCCAAAAGCAAAGGTCTTCCCAGATTCCGGGAGGGAGCCCCTTCCTCAGCCGGCCGGGGAAGGCCCCAGGTGAGAGCATCGTGGCACGTGGCCCCTGGGTACCGATACCCTGCAGAGGGGCTGCTGCTCCCCTGCCATCATGAAAGGACCCCCATTCCAGGGAGGAGAAGTGATTCACAGCACACAACCTGTCACTCACTTCACTGGACGGGACAGATGGGTGGGGGCGGGGGAAGACTCTCGATCAAGTGGGCCTGAGCTTACACCAACCCCTCTGAGCCTCACCACGTCCTTCACTGAAATGGGGCATCTGGGGGTCAAAGGTAAAAAGCCCTGACCCCTGCTTGGGTTGAGCCTGACTTGTAGCAAGTCAACTGTCTACAAGCTGCAAGAATCCTGTTATTATCCTAAGCCAGTTATTTTCAATCAGTGTGCCATGAGAAGATCCTAGGAGTACCACAGAAATCTTTAAATATCATTAATTAAATTATTTTTGAAAGAAGTTCAAAGCACAGTAAATATATTCTTTTCTAAACTTTGTTTGATCAACATAATTTAAGTGTACCATGAGATTAAAAAGGTTAGAAAACACTGTTTCAGACTAAAGGAGTTTATCCCTCCAAAACGTATTTTGGAACAGTTAATCTGGGGCTGGGGTCTTTCTAGGACAGGGAGGAATTATTGGGTGGGCTGCAGAATTCAGATGATTTCAGGGCTTTGGAGAGGCCAGGTCAAAGGCTGCAGACTGGGGCATGGGATGAGCTGCCTCCCCGTCTGAGCTCAGCCCTATAATGCAGGTGTGCAAATCAAGTCACAGTGAAAGGACTCAGCCAGCCCTCAGGGGGAACATGCAGGGTCGGGATGCCCTGCTGCCAGCTTGCCGCCTCCCCACCTGCTGTCTTCTTCCACGGACATGCAGGGCTGCTGCTCTGCTTCATGCCCCGGGGGGACTCTGCTGTCTCCTTCACCTCTCCGGTCATTCAACTGCTGCCCCTTCCATGGTCTCCTGTGCCCATGCCGCATCCATGGTCACTCCCTTAATGGAAATTTGAGAGCCTACTATGTGCCAGGCGCTGGCTGGCCCCAGGGGCACCTTCTGGGGAGGCTGGGAGAGGAACAATGAACAGATGAGTCCCCAGAACGGCTGTGACCGTGGTGTCCACTGTGCAGGGTACACACAGAACTTTTCTTTGCACCTGTACTTAACACCAATTGCCTTGGTGGGTGCCCCCAACACCCCACTTTTTGCTGGGAGACAGACCCCATGTGTCCATCCAGTGTTGAGGCTCTTCAGTCTGTCTTAGGCTGGGGGCTGGTCCCCTCCTGCCTAGTATTACTAGTTAGGTCTCTGGAAGCAGGTGCCGAGACAGAGCTGAGGGCCCACAAGCTGCATTGGACGCGGCACCTGCTGGGCAGGGAAGGATGGCAGCACTGGGAGTGGGGAGCTGAACCACCACGTAGGCCCCAAGAGGGCTCGACCAGCCACACAGGGTGCTCAGGGGAGGTGTCCAATGTCCCCATCCGACTGAAATGACCAGACCTTTGTACCCCTTTCCTCAATCCAGGCCATGGGCTGCCCCAGGCGGGGCACAGCCTGGGTGAAACAGGTCTCCACAACTGAGGGAGATCCCAATGGGCTCATCCTCCCTCTGGGGGGTCTCCTTGCTCCACATAGACCACCCTTGGCTCTCTGAAACACACGCCAAAGAGCAGGTATCTATGGGCACTTCCTGGAAAGAAACTTAGGAGGCGGTCAGTGGGTGGGACCACAGCCCCTGCCACCACTGCCATATCTGGTCCTTAGAGCCATCCCTACCCCCTCAGCCCCTCCTCTGCTGAAGACTCAGGCCCCCACCCACAAGGAACCCTGGCAACCCTGTCCCTGTCCATTTACTGTCACAACTGGGCAAGCGAGTACTGGGAGGTGCCCAGGTGGGTCAGCCGGGTCTTCAGGCACCTCTCCAGCCTCCATCGTCTGCCAACTAGTGTCAGTCCCCCCAGCAAGACACTGACTTCTGTTCTTGACCTGCTGGTCTCTGAAACAAGGGAACCCTGGGGGCAGCCACAGCCCAGAGTCCAGCAGGGCCTTCACTGTGTCGCCTGGGGAGCACGCACGCCTCTGGAGGCCAGGACTTCACCCTGCAGAGCCCAGAGTTGTGGGAGGCAGGCAACACAAATTCCCCAGGGGCTTGCTGGCACCAAAGTCAGGGTTCCCTCCTGACTGCACCCCTGGCCTCCATGCCCATGTGTTCTTCCTGTAAGGGATACAGGGAGGTCGGGGGTGGTGGCACCCACCCCCTCAGGGTGTTGGTGTGTGGGGGTGTCCACCGCTTTCTCAGGCAGTGAGCTTCCAATGGGATGGAGCAGGGGGCCCTGCAGAAATGGGCACCGAGGTCTGACACAGTGTGATGGGGGGATCACACCTGTGGGTCAGCTGCTCTGTGTGTCTGGATGGTGGCGCTGGCTGAGGCCCTGCAGTAGGAAAGGCAAGTAGGGATTCAATCTGTGGCTGTGTGAATGCACCCATGTGCTTCCCAGCGGCTCCCAGGGGCCCAGTGTGGTCAGCAGAGTCCCACAAGGACCAGGCTTTGGCAGGCAGGGCTCCTGGAGCCACCTTTCCCACACTGACCTGGGACTGGAGACTCTGGAGGGACCCTCAGAGCTTTGGGGACTCAGGTCCTGGCTGGCCGAGCTCTCTGCACATCCCCAAGACAGGAACCTCTGCTCAGCCCCTGTGAAACCTCCTGTCAGGGAGGTGGGTAGCTGGGGGGGCTGTTGCAACACTGACTCAGCACCTGGGGCTGTTCTATCCATCCCTTCTTTCTCCACCCCCACCCCAGGCCCATGGAATGGCAGGAGACTTATGTTTGGGGTCCCCTAAGCAGGGAGGCAGCCCCCACATCTGTGTGATCCCCTGAACATGGGCCATCACAGGGAGAAAGGGAAGAGGAGTCTGAGCTTTCTCCAGTTTGGCCTCTTTGTGTCTCCCCAAAATTGACAGGTTGAAGCCTTGCCCCTGTGCCTGTATATGGAGCTAGGCCTTTTAAGGGTGTGGGAAAGGTTAAGCAAGGCCGTGGACAGGCCCTAATCTAACAGGACTGGGGGCCCATGAGAGGAGGAGATGCCTGGGCTATACATGCCCAGAGGGAAGGCCATGTGTCATGCAGTGAGAAGGCAGGGCGCCCTCCCTGGGCACCACATCAGCTAACCCCTTCATCTTGGACTTCCAGCCTCCAGAAAGGAAATCACTGCTGCTTTAGCCACCCAGCCTGTGGCACTGCACTGGGGCAACCCCAGAAGACAGAGAGTAATGGCAGGACTGAGACTTCCCTCTTGATTTGTGCCTACCTCAGCTACTCCAGCCCAAGCAGCTCAGAGCCATCCAGCTCACCTGGCTCTTGACACCCAACCTGCCACTGAATGGCAGTTGTTTCCCCCAAGGAGTGGCACCACATCATGGGCTCAGTGCTGGTCTTTGCTGCTGGTGGTTTGGACAGGTGGTGGCAGCGTGGCTGGGTCAGCCCAGCAGGTGGAGGTCTTTGTTGTGTGGCCATGTGCAGCCTCCACCTCGGCCACCATGGACCCTTCATCCTTGTTACCTACTGTGCCAGTACTGGGGATGCTGGTAGCCAAAGCCAGATGCTGTCAACTGGCTGAGTCACTTTGTCTGCGTGGTCATTCGGTGGCCCCTTGTGGCTTTAACATGTAAATTCAGGATTGTCACTGTCTACATCCACCCAAGTGCCTCTGTGCCAGATTCCCATTCCCACCTGGATTTTCAGGTCCCAGAAAAACCAAATTAATGAGAGTTATAAATAGAAAGAAGCTTATCATGAAGGACTGGCTCACGAAATTCAGAGGCCAAGAAGTCCCAGGATCAACCTTCTGCAAGCTGGAGGCCAGGAGAGCTGGTAGGATAGTTCCAGACCCAGCCCAAGGCCTGAGAACCAAGGGAACTGACACTCTAAATTCTAGTTTAAGCCAGAGTCAAAGGCAGGAGAAGCCCAGTGTCCCAGCTGAGAGCACATTCTCCCTCACCCACCTTTTGTTCTATTCAGGCCCTTAACAGATTGGATGAGGCCCACCCACCTAGTCCATTTGGCTGTTATAATAAAAATACTAGAAACAGTGGCTTACAAAAACCAGACATTTATTTTGCACAGTTCTAGAGGCTGGAAAGTCAACCTTCAAGGCACCAACAGACTCGTTATCTAGTAAGGCCCAGTACCTCATCCTCTCCCACTGGGGACCTCCCTCACCACCTTCGGAGGCCTCCCTGAGTGGGGCTGTGGTGCAGGCACTGTCCATGCCCAGCTGGCACCCTCACACCATGCTGGCCCATCCTGAACCAGCCTTGGGCTCTGGTGTCCCCACGTGGCTGGTCACAGGGTTCTCCCATACGGCAGAGGCAAATGATGAAGAGAGGCCTGATGCAACAGTGGTGGGTGCAGGGGTCCTGGACCACCTGCCCATGCAGTCACAGGTGCCCTCTGGCCCTGTTCATGGACTCTCCTAGGTCACTTCCCTCTTATGAAGGACTGTTGCTAGACACATCCAGCCTTATGATTCAGTGAGTCTGATGCAACCTGGCTCAGGGTGGGACGTTCTGGCCATGTGGTCACCTCCTGTCCCATGGCCAGGCATTCTGTCTCTCCTCAGGCCCAGCAGCTTGGCAGGCATTGTTTACTGAGTGAGGCTTGATTCTCTGTTACAGTTGCAGTACCGTGAGACTCTTCATGGGACTCTCCCACTGGGCCCCACTGTAAACGCCATGCTGCATCTTTCCCCACCATTGATGCCTCCAATACCAGTGTCTGTCTGCATGATCCAAGGGTGCGAGCAGTAGGGCTTCTGGCACCACGGAGCCATTTTCTGTTCCACTCTAAGCTGACGGCTTCTTGTGTCCCCCCATCCGTAGACAGAAGGTCTGTCCCTACGTGTTGGATCTGCTGCTTCCAGAAGCTGAACGTGCCCACAGGCCTTGGACTTCCTTCTTTGCGGCAGGAGGTACAGACACAATCATTCATCGTTTACTTTGGAAGGGATGTCCAGTCCACTTCTGACCACTGGATCCCTAAGCATTTTCTAGATATGGCAAGTTTCTGAATTTTCGAAGGGGTTTCTCCCACCCTTTGAGGCACACGTGTCTTGCCAAGGCCTCCACTGTATATGCTGCCTCTTGCTCTCCGACCCAATCAACATAGTGTCAGCCATGGCTGGATCAATATGACACTCTGTAGGATGTCCAGATGGCTCAGATATCTTCACAGTACATTGTGTCAGAGGGCATAGGAGTAGGAAAAAATGTCAATCTATGCTGTTGTCTGCTCACAGCAAAGTGAGCTCCCCTGCCTGGTGCCAAGGAAGGGATGACTGGCAGGTGGGGCTCAGCGGGGCACCTCTCTTGCTTGGTGAAATGCAGGTCTTTCCTCAGGGTCCTTATAGCAGTGAAGTCGGTCTTCCTAGGGTACCTAGGAAGGGTATCCTTCCTACACTTCCTATAGGGTAGCTCCAGGCTACAAGAGCAAGCATTGCAAGAGGCCTGGGCAGAAGCCTTCTTGATGTATTGCTGGAGTATAAAGCCCTGACCCAGAGGCTGAACAATTAACTAGGGTCCACAAATCAGTGGGGACTGTGGCTGGCTGTGTGTAAGAGCCAGCCCAGGCCGGAGGGCAACACCTGGGAGGAGAAAAAGCAACCCATCTTGTGTTGCAGGAGTATAAAGCCCCAAACCAGAGACTGAACAGTCAACTAGGGTCCACAAATCAGTGGGGACCGTGGCCACAAGGACACTGCCTGTGGCCCTGCCTTTGGCACCAGTTGCCTGATGTGCAAGAGTCTGGGAGACACAGGGGCACAGAGGCAGCTCGGCGTCAGGCTCCTGCTGCCAGCCCTGATTAGGAAGCGGGCAAGGCGCCCTCCCCTCGCTGGGCTTAGTAGGAGGGTGATGCATGGATCCGCAGACGTGAAGTTAGGAGTCTTCAGGGAACACAGCAGATTTTTTGTGAAGAAAAGAACCATAAATCAGGGTTGTAGCTTAGAGCTGTTAGCGCCTAACTAGCTGTGCAGTTAGACACGTGGGTGCGGAGCTGAGCCGCTCCCGGCGGTGGATGGCGGGTCTGCTGATGCCAGCAGGGCCGAGGGAATGCTATTCAGGCTCCACAGGGCAGGGAAGGAGGGCTCCTGCCTCTGTGCGGGGCTGAGGGTCTGGGGGCAGCTCAGAGCCAGACAGACACAGAGCCACACTCCGACCACTGAGGGACCCCCTCCCTACATACTGACTACTCCCCAGACCCACTGAGGTCATCTAGCCTGTCCCTACATACAGTCACATGTGGACACCCACAGGCCTCCAGAAGGGAGAGCCACACGTCCTCCACCCCAGGCAGCCCGAGGGTCAGGGATACCTCCTGTGATTGGCATCTTCTGATTCATTAACTACCACGACAGACAGGCTGGTTCTGGCCTGGCTGTGCTATCTGTGGTCGTTTAGGAAGACCTGAAAATTCTTTGTTATCTTCCCACCAAGAGGTGAAATCATGGCTCCTCCTCCTTGAATCTGAGTTGACCCTCATGGCCTCCTTGACCAGTAGAATATGGTAGACGTGCTGCTGCGTGACTTCTTTCCACCATCCCAGCGCATGTGACCCGCAAAAGCTGGAGGCCCCCAGCACCTGCACATCCCATATCTCAGCACCTTGGGAGAGGACGGTGGGGAGGCAGGATGCGCCGCCCTCAGAGGAAGAATGGCCCCCACCACCAGGTGCAGGGGAGCAAGGCTGCTGCTGCAGGCCCAGTGAGGAGTCCCCGGGCACTACCAGCGGGCAGTACAGGGTAAGGCCAGAGCCCAGCCCCCTGGACCATCAGTGAGATGTCCAGGCTGGCCAGGGCCACCTCATCACACATGGAGGCAGGGACACAGGTGGGCTTCTCCAGGAGGACTGGGCTCAGGTCATCTTAAAAGGCATCTCTTTTAAAGAGACCCATAGAACAACGTGGAATGGCCAGGTGACCCCTGAGAAGGAGCAGTGGGAGGAGGCCAGCCAGGAGGCATCCCTAACCTCAAGAAAGCCGCCGGTGAGAGACACCACACCCACATAAGGAGGCTATCTTGGTCCTTTCATCCCGCTATAACAAAATGCCTGAGTCTGGATAGTTTATAAACAACAGAAATCTCTTTCTCACATTTCTGGAGCCCAAGATCAAGGTGCCAGAAGGCTCTATTGTCTGATGAGGGAAGGGAGGAGCACTGTGTCCCTTACAACACTGTTGCTTTGGGGATTAAGTTTCTAACACATGGATCTGAGGGGACGCATGCAGACCACAGGAGCCCCAAGGAATCTGTCACACCCAGCAGCACCCAGAGGAGGTTACCATGTACCCGTCCTGGGCCCTTGCTCCCCCTCCCCACCCTTTGCATTCGGGGGGGGGGGGGGCAGAGGGAGGCACCAGGCAGGGCTTGGAGGATAAGCTGACCCCACCCACTTCCCACCCCAAGGGGCCTTACTGAGGAAGGCTGGCTCTACCCTGGACAGGTGTGTGCAGGTGTGTGGTTATCCAGACACCAGGGGCCACAGTGTCACCCTGGGCAGGGCAGGGCAGGCAGGGGAGGAGGTGCTGCCTGCTTGCGCCCATCCTGCCGCTCTTTCATTAAACCCGCTATGCCCTGAGTGTCCATCAACAGGTGGAGGGTAAATAAAACACCAGCCATCCCGCGGTGGAATCTCCCTCAGCCCCAAGAAGGAAGGAAATTCTGACTCATGCTCCAACTCGGATGAACCTTGAAGATACTGTGCTCAGAGAAATAAGGCCCAAATGACAAATCCTCCAGGATCCCACTTACAAGAAGTCTCTAGAGAAGTGAAATCCATAGAGACAGGAAGTGAATGGGGCTTCCAGGAGCTGAGGGAGGCAATGGGGGTCAGCGTTCCACGGGGACAGAGCATCAGTCTGGGAAGATGGAAAGTTTAGAGAGGATGGGGGTGACGGCTGCACAACACCGTAAATGCACATAATGCCTCTGAGGGCTGTGCTTTAAAATGGTTAAGATGGTACATTTCGTGTTATATGTGTTTTGCCACAATAATATGTCTTTATTTTTACAAAAAATTCTGTGGAAGAGCTCATGCCGAGCCAGGACAGTGCTCACACGCAGGCTGGGGGCTGGCTGCCAGGAGTCTGCACCCATTCTTCACCCCTACATTTTCTGCATGAATATGCATTATTTGAGTCATAAACCAGCAAAATGCATGAACCAGTGCATTCAGCCTATCAGGGAGGGGTACAAGTAGCCAGACTGTCTGGTGACTCAGAGATGGTCTTCAGGGAACTGACCCCAGCCAGGCCCACAGATCAGTCTGAGAGTTGGGGTCAGGTCTGCCTTGATCGTCCCGGTGCATGACTAAGCACTTAGAGAAGAAGCAGAAAAAATACTTTCTGGGGACCAAGAGGACAGTTAGGGTCAATGTGCAGGGTCACTGACCCTCCACACAGCCCTCCACCCTCCCCATGCCCACCCTATGGGCAGAGCCTGCCATTCAGTGGAGCAGAACCAGCAAATCACTCCTGGTTGTTTGAACAAGTGGGCTCCCGGCCCATCAATAAATGATGAGTGGTTGCCACGGCAACAACCCCGGCCCATATTTCCTCTTCCAGAGATTCAGACAAGCTCCGGGAATGCTGCAAAAAGCCAGGCTGAAAAGGAAGGGGCGCAGCCTTGGTGTTGGCAGACCTAGAGTGCTCTGGGCGGGAGGGCTGGTGAAGTCAAGGTTGGAGAGAAGAGAGGGGTGGTTTGGGACAAGGGTGGCTACAGTTCGGGGAATAAAAGGCAACCAGATTTCAGCTCTGGGCTTTGACTCCTTGCAAGGCATGTCTGCTCACGTCCTGTGGCCCCTCCAAGCCTCAGTTTCTTCATCCAGAAAATGGAGACATAAATTGCACCTGCCCCATCAGGTTTCTGTGAAAATGGAAAGTGCATGTAAGCATTCGGTAATGCTACCTAACGTTATTATTGCTTCTAAAAGATTTAAATTATTTTTTAATCTATTATGCAGATATACACACATATATACACTTGTGTAATTTGTTCAACTATTACATTTCTGACAGTCTTATTCCATCTGCATTATTTTCCTTCTTCCTGAAAAAGACATCTTTGAACATTCCTTAGACTGCAGGTTATTGACGACTATTCTCTCAGCTTTGTGTATCTGAAGATTCTGTATTTAGCCTTCATTCTGGAAAGATATTTCCACTGGGTATAGAATCCTAGACGGACAGTTGTTTTGGTGTTTCTCTATCTGTGCCTCTGGCTCTGTCATCCTCCTACTTGTTTCTCATGGAAATACCCACTGTTGCCTTTGCTCCTCTGAATATGATGAGTCTTTTTTTTTTTCTCTGACTTCTCTTAAGTCTTTCTCTTTAACACCGGTTTCGAGCAACTCTTTCTGTAGTTTTCTTCAGGGTTCTTGTGCTTACGGTTTTTGTTGAGCTTCCTGGATCTGTGGGTTTGTGGTTATCAAACTTGGAAATTTATCAATCATGGTCTGCAAATACAGCTCTGCTCTCCTCTCTCTTCTCTGGAATGCCAGCCGAGCAGAGCTGGGGCTGCCTCAGATCCCCCCCCCCATACATTGTTTACACCTTGGAGTTGCCTCTGTCCCACGTTTCATTTGGGCACCTTCTACTGCTGTCTTCAAGTTCACTCATCTTTTTCTGCACAAAGTTTAACCGAGCCCAGTGGATATTTTCATCCTAGACACTGTAGTTCTCATCTCCAGAAGTAGTTTCCACACCTCTACTGAACGTGTTCAGTCTTCTCCAGCCTCTTCAGCATATGGAATAGTTATAACAATGTTTTAATATGTCTGTCTGCTAATTCTAACATCTGTGGGAGTTCTCAGTTGGTTTCAATTGATTGATTTTTGTTCACTTTATGAGTCATATTTTCTTGCCTTTTTGTTGAATTTTTTATTAAATTGCCCAACGTTGTGAAGTTCGCTCTGTTGGGTGCTGAATATTTTTGTTCACATAAATATACTTTAGCTCTGTTTGGAGATGAGTTTATTTTGAAACGGTTTGATCCTTTCAGGTCTTGCTTTTAAGTTTTATTATGCAAGACCAGAACCACGTTTAATCTAGATTTAATTATTCCTCAGAAGTGAGGCAAGACCTTTCTGCGGGCTCTGCTCAATGACTCAGGAATCCTGAGATTTTCCAGTCTGGCTGGCGGGAACAAACATGAGCCCCAGCTCAGCATCAGCCCCGAACAGTTTCCCCTGATTTGTTCAGTGGTTGATTCCTCCTGCGACCTCAGTGCTTTCTTCAGACCCGTGAGTGGTGAGTACCCAGGAGAATCCTCAAGGGCCCTTCTGCCCACAAATCCCCTCTGTGAGCTGTTTCCATGCTACTCTCTCTCTCCAGCACTGTGCCCTGTGAACTCCCCGTGCCTTGGCCTCCCCAGACCCTCATGTCCATTTCTTCAACTCCAGACATCTTCTAGGTTTCCCCTCCTGGTGCCAAAACCTGGAAATTCTCCCAAAGCAGTAAACTAGGACATGTGGAAGTTACCCTCATGAGTTCCCACCTCTCAGAGTCACCATCCTCCTTCATTGACTAATGTTCAGTGTCATGCATTATGTCTAGATTGGGGAGGCGAGGGGATTACTGAAACTTAGGGAAGATTTCTGCTGGGACCCCAGATGATTCTACGTTCCACACGTGGAACACTCAGCCACTAGACCCAGCCCAGGCCCATATCTGGGCTACAACATCACCCCCAGTAGCATGCTTGTCTTCATCATTTATATCTTAAAGAGGCAGGAAGAGGACATGGGAGGGAGGCTCTCACACCCTCACACCCACTGGGCCTTGTCTTCCAGCCTCAGTCTTGTTATCCAGTGAAGGGAAAAGCTAGTTCATACCTGTTGGTGCTCCTGGTGCCGGGCCTGCAGAGGCTCTTTGTAAACTGGAAGTCAGCTTGTGCCCTCTGAGACCATTCAGGGGAAGAAGAAACAGCCAGGCAGGCCCAGAGCTAGAGCATGTCTGGACCTATCAGAAGGATGGAGGCCCCATAGGCAACTATAAATCCATCCGGAGCCCGGAGGGAGGGAGAGGGACGTGTGCACAGGCAGTAATGGGGGTGAGAGGCTCAGCATCCCGGTCTATAGTTGTGAGTTTCTTCATCCTCAGGGCCAGTGCTGTGCACAGGCTGCTACACAGGCTGCAGGAGAAGCCCCAGCCTGAGTCCACTCCATCCCCTGCTCACTCTCCGTCCCTGCCATCCACAGCACTGGGGCACTGTAGTAGCTGTGTCCTGACAAAGGGCCAGCAGCTTCTCCCTGGTTCTGACCCTGCTAGTATCCTTGATATACCAGCAGGCACAGGCCATGGGTCTCTGTAATAAAACATTCCCCGCCAGTTAATGGAATGTTTAAGCTCCTTATTTTACTACTAACAAGTGAGGCAGAGACAGCATCATCTGAGAAATGATTTTCCAGGCACTTTATGTATCAAAGCAATAGAATAAAATAAGTAGACCAGAGAGGGCTGTGAGGAGGAAGGGGCTCTGCCGGAGAAAGAGCTTCCGCAGAGCACAGGGGCGGGAGGCCAGGAAATGCTGGACCCCTGGGTGAACTCTCCCATGCCCTGAGCAGATTTTGAACGCAAAAGGATTAGGGTTCATGTGGTGGGGCCTTTTCTTACCCACAGTTGGTGGTTTCCTACCCTCAAAAGCTGGGCTGTTCCTGTCTCCAATTCCCAGATGAAGAAACTGAGGTCCCAAGAGCTCTGGGGATGTGTCTGAGGCCCCAGCGCCTGGTGGGGACAAGATTGAGGCTGTGTGAACCCCAATCCTGCTCCCGCCTCCTAATCCACCCAGTGGGCAATGCCACTCTCCATCTGGGTCCAGCCAAGCACTTGCTAGGACAGCTGCTTGCCCACGTTCTTTGTGTCAGGGTTTCTAGGAAAATGGAAACACATTTTCCTGCCCCTCCAAACCCTGGTACTGCCCAACACCCAGGCGAGGTGTCTCCTGGGAGGACTTCCACGCCCTCCTCTTGCCACCAGGGCAGAATGAGAAGGTGGGGCAGAGAGAGGATGATCCATGAGGAACACAGAGGGATGGGGAGGGGCCTGGGGGCCCTTGCTCCAGGGGAAGGGAAGGAGTCATGAGCCTGGGGGTGGGAAATGCTGAAATGGGCACAGACAGGTGGACAATGCCCAGGACCCCCAGTGCCGCCCCCAACACCCATGAGGTACCTGCTGCCATACAACCAAGCCCTCCTGGCCTCACAGGGAGGCTCGCTGCAGATGTCTGGGCCAGAACTCTCCCCGCTTCCGGGAAGCTTCTCAAAGTTTCTCCCCTGAGTGGCAGTTCCTCCCTACGTGGCGCTGAGGGGGCTCCTAGGATGACTGAAGTCTCCCTTTGCCATGTCTTCTCCATGTAACCTTCATTTCAGGGTCCCAGGTAGCCCAGCCTCTCCCAGGGTCAACTCCCATAGTTCAACAGCCAAAAGTAATTAATAAAAGAAATTTGGGGTGGCACCTGTGGCTCAAAGGAGTAGGGCACCAGCCCCATATGCCGGAGGTGGAAGGTTCAAACCCAGCTCTGGCCAAAAACTGCAGGGGAAAAAAAAAAAAAAGAAATTTGGGTCTCTGAGGCTTCTCGATCCACAAAGTCCTGGGACTTTTCTCCCACAACTCACACGTGTTCCAGAGCCTTGTGCCCGCTGAGGCCCCCAAAACCTCCCTCCCAGATTCCAGAGTCCCTGCAAGCCCCTGTCCCTCAGGTCCTTAAACGCTCTTCATCTGGTTTGTCACTTTGGCCACCCCAGATGCTCCAAGATAGTGCAAGTCTGGGAGATGAGGCTGCACAGCATTCCCGCTTCTCCTGCCAGCTCCCCTCTCCAGGTCACCAAGCCCAGCCCCATCCCCACCCCCGAAAGCAGAGTCTATGGGCTGTCCTGGGAGGGAACCAGGTACACCTGTTATGACATCTTGTCCCAACATACTGGAGAACAGTGATTTTCCATTTGTTCCCCAGTGTCTCAGGATGAAGTGTCAGGCCTCGGGCCCTGCCCCATGTCCACCAAGACAGCTCTTAGAGATGGGACAGTGAGGATGAGCAAGGCCAGGAGACAGGAAGGAGAGGGGCCTGGCCAGGGGTAGGGAGGTGTCCTGTAGGAAGGACCTGCTGCCTACTGCCCATGCCACTCCTTCGCTGAGGACTGGAGCCTCCCTCCACATCTCTCCAAGAGGAAAGGGGAGGGAGTGCCGTCCGTATCCCACGAGCTCTCTAGCAGAGAAGAGGGAGGATGCCGAGGCCACCCCCAGCCCCAGCCCCAGCCAAGTACACCTGCCCTGCCACCCACCCTCGGCGGCAGCATCCTCAGGTCAGGACCGAGGGGATACCCACATCATCCAAACCTGTCCTGGGCAGTGAAGTCGGCCACTAATTGCCTTCTCCCAGGGAGGTCCTTGTGCTCTGTGTTATTTTTAATGAAGCTGTGAGTTTGAGACACTAATTATCACCTTCAATTATCTGAGGCAGGTCAGGCTGCCTCCTTCTGAAGACCGTGGTCAGGCCACCTCCTCCCGAAGCCCAACAGCCCTGTTCTCTTCTTGCAAGTGGGTACCAGGAGGCTCTGCAAATAGAGACCTCAAGTTTTCAGAGAAAGCAAGGAGAAGGTGAGAGAGAACAGGGCAGAGGCACTGGTGCCCTGGACAGGAAAGCCCTGCCCCTGTCTGGGCTGAGGGTCCTTTCTGTCAGCCAGATCATCGTGCCTGATGCCCAGCCCTTCTCCAGGGCTTCCTGCCCAGCAGAGACCCCTGCTCCTCACCTCCCTTCCTGGTTGTGCCTATCATCAACCTGACCACAGTGGGGCCTCCCTCCAGCCCCCAGCATGACCCCCGCCCAGGCCACCTCCCTCGGCTGTGCTGTGTCCCTAGCCCGCAAGGCTGGTCTTCCTGTCCCTTCATCTGAACATCTCTGACAGAGCCTCCCATTTCAGCTGAACAGTCCCTGTACCCCAGGGGTACCCCATCACCCCCAGGGGTCCCTTCATCTTCCAGGGCACCACCCTGAAGGGCAATCATCTGATTCTGTCTCTGTCCCCCACAGCGATGAGCACCATGAAGGGAGCAGGGGGGTTGCAGTGTTCACCACGACACAGTAGACCCTCAGCACTGTCTGGAGACGCTCCAGTTGTCACACTGAGGGGTGCATCAGGCGGGCAGAGGCCAAGATGCTGTGCAGCCCCCACTCCAGCACAGGTAGTGCCTTGCAACAGTGCCAAAGCCAAGAAAGTGCCATAGCTCCACCAGGCCTAGGGCCGGCACACAGAAGGCACTCAGGAAATGTGTGTGTGAGATAACAGATGATTGAACAATGCCTTCCCAAGGTCAGAGCAGGACTGGCACATATCTTAAGGACATATACACCCTCAAATGCACAAAAACAAGCTTAGCTGCTGCCCCCACCATTCTGCCCTGCCCGGTGCCCACATCCCTCACCCAGGCTGAGCTGCTAGCTGAGGCCTCACCCTCCTGCCAGTGGTTTGGGGGGAGGCCAAAGCTAGAAGCTGGAGGCACCAACTTAGCCCTGTTCCCCATTGTCTCTTGGTGTGGACAAGACCCTGACTCTCAGTCCTCCGTGGCCACTGCTGGGAGGCAGCAATGGGCCTTGCGATCTCCTAGGATGGTCACAAGGACTGAACAAAACACTGCATATGGAAGCACCTCATAACTGTAAAGGGCTGTGCCCCAGGAGGAGCTTCACACTGGTCCTGCTGAGCTCACCAAGCCTGCCCCTTCTCCACCAGGCAGGAGGATGCCAGGCACCTCATGGGACAGGCATCCAGGGCCCACGTGTGCAGTTGGCAACTGTGCGGGGAGCCAGGCAGCCCACGGGCTCTGGGGCTCGGAGAAGGGAAGGAACGAGGCAGATGGCTCGTGGGCAGGCTGGTGGCACCACCCCCATGTGGGCGGTCAGCACAGACTTCTTTTTGCTGTCTCCCCCGCACTGTATCTGGAGATGCCACGGGGAGAACTGGTTTGGCCCACAAGACAAAGTCTCAGGATCTCAGCTTTGCTGTCTGTCCTCCACGAGGCCCCACCCCTCCATGGGACATGAGCTCTCTGGCTCCTAAGTACCCATGGTGCCCTCACCCCACCCCTCCTTCCCACATCAATGGATACAGCCATGTTGCTTGTCTCTCTTCCAACAGTGGCTCTGTGAGAGCAGAAGCTGTATCTGACTCTTTTCCTTCAGTCTCTCCTTCCCCACTCCCAGCCCTAGCCTGGCATATTTGAGATGTTCAAACAAAAAACAGTAAAAATGTTTGGAGAATAAGGTGATGCCTCAGTGGGCGGGGGGGATGGATGGATGGATGATGGATAGTAGACATATGTGGATGGATAGATGGATGGGTAGGGGAATGAAGGGATGGATGGCGGGTGGATAGATAGGGGATATATGGTGGATGGATAGATGGTAGAATGATAGTGAGGGGATGGATGTATGGTAGGTGGATGGATGGATGGATGGATGGATGGATGGATGGATGGGTGGGTGGGTGGATGGATGGACAGATGAATGGACGGATGAATAGGTGGGTGGATGGGAGGATGGATAAATGGATAGATGGATGGGTAGGTGGACAAATGCATACGTGGGTGCAGGATTGCATGGATAGTTAGATGGATGCACGGGAGGATGAATAGCTAGATGCATGGTGAGTGGATGAATGGATGGATACAGGGACAGATGGACATGCTCAGCACACAGGGGCAAGGATGGTGAACAGTTCAGAGGAGCAGAAGGTGGACACAGGCAGGACCTGGGCATGGATTGAGGTGGGAGGCTTGAGGACAAGGAGCCTGGAGAGGAAGGACCACGTGCCATGCACGCCTAGAGCCTGGGGACCCACCTGCGTGCACACCCCTGCAGCCCCAGCAAGGCGCTGGCTGCACCCAGCCCTGGCACTGCCATGATTCTGATGAAGCGTCTCACAGTCTGGCCTCATCCCTGGGGCTGCCCTGCCCATAGAGTCTCCAAGGCTGAAGAAACCCTTGAGCCCATAGCAGGACAGGGTCCCTGCCTGGAGTGATTCACATGTCTCCTCCCTTCACCAGGTAAAATTCAAGGCTCCAAATGCCAAACACTTCTGAAAACGTCCATCTGGGAGTTGCTCAGAGCTTCCCTCAGCAGCTCAGCCAGTTGCCATGGCCCCAGCCTCCCCATCTCCCAGCCTTTCCTTCCTCATATCCAAGGAGTTGCAGGTCCCAGGTATTTCCCAAACCCCGAAAGTCCTGCTCATTAGAGCCTGACATGAGGCTGTGTTAGGTGAGGAGGAGACTAGTGCTGAGAGAACGACCTGGCTGAGTGTGCACAGCCCAGCGTGGCTGAGCCCACCCTAGATGCAGCAACCCCCACATACACTACAAGGTGGCCTGAGGGTCTGCCCAACAAAAATGTCCATCTGATGAACTGGACAGGTCAAGTCTTAAATCCTGAATGCCCCTGAAACCTGGGTGGCGGGAGGGAGGCCTGGGGAGCACCACACCCCACACCCAGAGTCTGTGGGTGCCTGAGACACAAAGGCCACAGAGGTCTCAGCACCTGACAGAGAGTAAGGCTCAGGCAATGCCCACAGGTCAGAGTCTGGGAGGACAGCCCTCCTGATGCCCATTAGGAGTCAGTGACTCCAGACAGGTCCCTTCTCCTCTCAGGACCCAATCGTCCTGAGGGGCTGGGGGGAGGGACAGAGACAAGCCTGCCTCTGGGCCCCCTGGAACTCTGAGGGAGGAGATTTCTGTTCCTGGGCTTCCCGGAAACTCCCAAGGCCTGTCCACTTCTGGAACTCTCGGAGCATAGGACTGGGTGTCCTGAGGGACAGCACCCCGGGAAACTTCCATGTGATAAGAAAGAACAAAGGCTACTTTATGAAAGGATGGTGAGTTGGAGCCAGCTAAGGCTTTCCTTGCCTGGTGACCCAATTTCTCAAAGGGGGAGGGGTGTGTCAAGTTGAAACAAATTAAAATGCATTTGTCTTCCAGTGGGAAGGAGTCCAGCCCAGCAGGGAGGCAAGGCATGGTCTTAATCCAGCATGCCCGGTGCCAAGTTAACATGCAGGGAACAGCACACTTCTGGCTCAGGGACAGCATGGCCGGCCTTCAGTCAAGATACGGGCTGCAGCCTATCTCCAAGCCTGTGCCATCAGCTGGAGCCCTGGTCTCATGGCCCATGGGAGGTTCATCCACACCCTGCCTTCGAATGAAGCTCCCTGCTTCCTCAGAGTGCCTCGTCTGTGTGGCCTCCTCGAGTTCTAGTGGTGGTAACAGCCCAGGGAGGGCCTGGCACAAAGTCCAGACTCCCAAATGTGAGCAGTGGTCCAAGGTGTTACCTACGGCTGCAGCCCTGATATCTTTCTGGCTCACACCTATGGAGCACTGTGTGACAGGGGCCGGGCTAAGCACTTCACGTGGATTAACTTCCCATAGGAGTGTGATTACCTCAGATGGGGACGCTGAGGCACAGCATGGCAGACCACTCCAGGAGGCTGGGCAGCACAAGACAGGCACAAGCAGCCCCGGTAGGGCCACAGGACAAAACCCAGCAAAGCAGATGGCCAGAAGCAAAGCTTGTGTAGGGCTGGTAAGTGACCATTCAGCTGGGACCCAAATGACTGGAGATTCTCCAGGCCCGTGGAGGGGCGGGGGAACAGCCTGGGCAAGGCTCTGAGTCTGCCCCAGGTGGACAACTGGCCTTGACACACCAGGCCAGGGACTAAGAGTGTCCCAAGGCTATGAGGCAACCTCCACAGGACAGGAGAGGACATCACAGGCTTGCAGAGTCCTCCTAGCCACTATGCAGAGCAGGGCCCCAAGGGCACAGAAGTAGGAAGTGAAGGACAGGGAGTGGTTCACAGCACGTGGAGGGACACCCTGACCTGGGCTGGGGTCACAGCATGAACAGAGAGAAGAGGAAGACGTGCTCAGGGAACACAGGGTGATGGGATGGTTGGGGCCCCCAGCACCCTGTCCCTCCCTGAGGGCAGCCAGCAGCCAGTGAGCACTGTGCCTTGGCATCTGGCCATGTGCTGAGTCCTGGGCTCCATCCACAGTCCTCATAGCCTCGCCAGGGTCTCTACTCTGCAAAGAGGGTGTTGGGGGCCCTGGCCGCTCAGCCTGTGGAGACCCTGCGTGTCTCAGCCCCTCCAGTGCCTGCTTCCTGGAAGGACCCCTGGACCCCCTCAGCCCCACCTTGCTCCCTCCCCTCCACACTGCACCTTCTCTCCCTGGAGCCAAGGACTGGCCTCCACTGGGCCCTTATACTCTGGGTTTGCCTCCCACAGGACAATGTAGACTCAGCCTGGGAAAGAGGCCGCATGTCAGCCTGTCCAGCTCATTCACCACCACCCAGCCCCACCTCCCCAGCTGGGACCACCCGGGTCTGCTCTCCAGACTCCATCTCCACCACCCTGCACCTCAGCCCAACCATCTCGGCATAAAACAGATGGTGGAGGGGCCCACCTGAGTGTAGCAGAGCTTCTCAGGGTGGCCACAGTGGCTCCTGGACAAGTAAGACGAGAGGACAGTGGGGACCAAGTGCTGCTCCCAGGGCCTTGAGCTAGCACAAGAGAAAGACCCCCAGGAGAGAGCCCCCCGCGCAGGCTTCCAGGGGCTTAGTCCTCAGGCTTCCTTTCACCTTCACGTCCACACGCCTGCAGCTCTGAGCTGCGAACACTCCTCTAAGTGCCCCCTTACCTGCTTCCAGTGGACTTGTTCCCTCCCCACTGTCACTCAGCAGAGAGGCCCTGTCCCAAGTAGAGCGACAGCAGCCCACACTCAGAGGCACACTCCTGACCTCTCCCATCCCCAGCTCCTGCCTCCATGCGCTTTCTGTCTGTGGTTCATTCCTGGTGTGGACTTGAACGACTGCTCCCAGGGGCGAGGACCCCACCTCCTTTGTTCACCCAGGTTCACTGAGAACTCACCATCCTACCCTCAGGTGGCCAGAAGAGAGAGTGAGCTAGCACAAAGTGCCACTCGGGAGGGTCAGGCTGGGAGAGCAGATAGGTACAGTTTTCATAAAAATCATGCTATGAATCCTGGTTGGCTGAGCCAGCCCATGGAATCTGGCCCAGCAGGATGCAAGGGGGGTTGCAATTTTTGCTAAAAAAAAAAAATGCTCCCACAGTGAGCTAGATAGACCTGGGGCAGGCTGAGCACTGGATCTTCCCAGAGGCCTGATTAGAGGCGACAACAGCCACCAACAGCCACCGACAGCAGGGGGGGCTCAGCTGAACTTCGTTCTAATTTCCCTGTTGCTCACAATGAAAGGAGAGGTGCTCTTCTGCTTGTCTGTGGTTGGGTAATAATGGGGTCACTTTCTTACTAAAGGATAGAAAATGGAAGAGGGGAGGAGGAGCAGGCCGTCCCCACAGTCCCTCAGTGGAGCTGGAGGTGACCTGCAATGAAGGGCAAAGCTCTGGCAGAAACATCTCTGAGCAAGGAAGATAGTGAGGTCCTCAGTGGGGCCAGGAGACAGGAGTGAGAGGAGAGACCTGCGCACTGGGCTGGGATATTTTTGCTGTTTGTAAACTGACACGACCCAGGCCAGGCCATGTACTTGCAAACCCCAGTTTACTTAATCCTGGTGGCCGTCCTAGGGGTGGGAATAGCTGCTGTCCCTGTTGTATGGACAAGGACACTGAGGTAGGCGGAGACACTTACCCACTTACCCACTTACTCGGGGCCTGCAGCCATAAGTGGCAGAGCCAGGACTGGACTCCAGCAATGACCTCAGGTCAACACACTCAGCCATCACACTCTGCCTGCCTGGCCTTGACAAGAGAAAGGATGAGAAGACCCCAGATAACAACTTGAGAGCTTCTTCCTGGCCCCTGGACACCTCTCAGGGCCTTTGCTCCTGCTGTCACATATGTAGACCCAACCCCTTCCACCACCTGTTGTGGCTGTGCCCCTGGCAGCATCTGAAACAGGTCCCTCTGTGGTCCTTATCGAGCTCTCTGTGCTCACCAAAGAGAAGGGAAGGGGAGAGGAGAGGAGGGGAGGGAAGGGAAGGAAAGGGAAGGGGAGGGGAGGGAAGGGGAGGGGAGGGCAGGGCAAGGCAGGGCAGGGCAGGGGAGGGCAGGGCAGGGCAGGGGAGAGAAGCAGTGCTGCCAGCCTTCTGCCTTCCGCCTTCCCTCTGTTCTGAGAAGCTACTCCTGTCCTTTGCCAGTTTTGCTCTTGGGTCTTAGGTCCTATTCTCCTTGCTCTGCAAGTGTTCTCTGTGTGCTACTGATACTCTGTCAGCTACGTGTGATGAGAACACCTTCCCCCAGGTCAAGGCTTCTCTTTTTGTTTTCTTGAATCTGTCACTTAACAGAAATTCTTTTTTTCTTTTTTCTTTTTTTTTTTGGAGACAGCATCTCACTGTGTTGCCCAGGCTAGAGTAACATGGCCTCAGCCTAGCTCATAGCAACCTCATCCTCCCGGGTACAAGTGATCTTCCTGCCTCAACCTCCTGAGTAGCTGGGACTATAGGCACCCACCTGGACATTTGACATTTTTAGTAGAGATGAGGTCTTGCTCTTGCTCAGGCTGAGCACCCCTCAAGGGATCCTCCCTCCTCGGCCTCCCAGAGTGCTGGCATTATAGACATGACCCACCACACACAGCCAATGAAATAATAAATTCTTAATTTTAATATCTTCACATTGATATATATCTCCTTTCATAGTTAGAGATTATGTATCTTATTTTAAAAATCATCCCACCCTCATGTGAGGTTGGGAGAGGCTGGGATACCAAGAGAAGAGAGCAAGAATCCTGCAGAGCCCAAGCATCCAGGCAGCAAGCTGGCTGCAAAGACCCTGAGTGTGCCAGAGCCGTGTGAGGGCTGTCAGCACAGAGGGAGCTTGGACCTTGCACTCTGCCCTGAGAGCAGGTGGACTCAGGAGAAGCCCACACAGCAAGGTGCCCAGCACCCCAGCAGAACAGTACCCAGGAGGGACCCTTCAGTCGCATCACAAACACACCACCTCAAGGAGCTAAGTGCAAAAAGAGCATTTGCTTCCAAAGCTGAAGGTCCCACAGGCTCATGCAGCTGCCTAACCCCCAGGTTCTGTCCTCCCAGCCATTCTGGGGCCTTGGCTGGTGCTCCTCATGGCTGCAAAGTGGCTGCCACAGTCCTGGGAATCATACCCAGACCCGGCAGGGCCCAGTGAAGGATAGAGAGCCTCTTCCTCAAATCTCTTTGAAGAGTAATAAAACCTTCCCCAGAAGCTGCTTTTATCAACTGACTTCAGGCCTCCTTAACCAGAACTACTTGTGTGCTGGACCTAAACCAGCTGCCTGGCAGGGAACATGAGATTCTCAAGACCAGCTGAGATGCACCAGATTCACCAGGGTGGGACCCACCAAGCCTGAGGGCAGGGTATCCACCCACACTCAGGTTGTTTCCAAGGGTAGCTGCTGCCAATCTGCCACAAGGAGCTGGGCTAAGTAAGTACCTGGCCAGGGGCCTGAGGTCTTCCCCACTACCACTGCCAAGTCCCAATGTCGCCCACCACACAGGAAAGACAAAGGACAGTGGTTCACACATACAAGCATTTATATGCGTGTTCGCGCATTTAATCCCCATTTTACCAATGAGGAAACTGGAGCCCAAAGAGGTTGAGCAACTTAAAGTCAAACAGCTGGTAAGACAGAACTAATATTCAGGGCCTAGCTCTGCAGCCCCAGTGGTTATGCTGTGCTGCCTAGGCCAGCCAGAGAGCCATCTGTGAAGGGGACAAAAAAGCTGGGCAGGTCAGTAGGTGTGAAGGGGCCTGGGGCTGGGCTGGAGATGCAGAGGGACCCACACAGATCTGCACGCCCAAGGCCCAGACCCTCAGCCTTCTCCTGGGACAATCAGTCCTGTACCCACAGCTGGGGAGGGAGCAGTGGCTGAGTTCCATCTCAGCAGAGGAACACAGGCAGAGACTGAGGACCGGCCTGTCCCTCTGTCAGGATTTGGATGACGCCAGGCCCCCAAAGCCTGCCCACCCTGTGAGAAAGGGAGGGAGGCAGGGAAGGAATTGGCACCTCTCACAAAACGACCAAGAAATGTCCTGAAGTGACTGAATCACCAGGAATGGGGCATATGTGGTTTCCCACCATCTGTGGGTGAGAATCTGGTCCATTTACAGGAAGAAGAAAAGGGCCTCCCTGTCCCCGCTGACGTCCACACTGCTGCCTGTATGGGGCCAGCCCCTGGTAAAGGCTCGAGTGCCCACATCAAGCTCACTGCCATCGCTGTTGCTGGCACTGTCAGCAGAGTGAGCAGGTACATAGGGACCCACGTTGGGAGCCTGCCGAGTACTTTGCTACTGAGCCCCAGGTGCAGGACATCTGGTTTCACCCCTTCTTGGGGGCCCACTTCCCAGCTGGACAATGCCACGGGGCTATGCTTGTTCCCTTGTGGGGAGTAGGGCTGGCACAAGGCCAAGCTGGCAGAGTGGCCCACACAGCCAGAAGCACATGGCCTCCACAGCCTGACAGGGGCCCCTGTAGGTGGGGCAGGAGACCCAGGACACACAGCCAAACACACAGCCCCTCAGCCTACCACCCCCAAGTAAGTCTCTCACCCTTCCAGCCTGACCTAGCCCTGCACTGCTGAGCACGAGGGCTGGCCAACCCCTGTGAGGTGAGCTCCAACTGACAGGACCCAGGACACAGGACCCAGCCAGAGGACAGCATCACTCTCCCCTGCCCTTGGATAGACTTCCACAACCTGGTTTCTCTGTCCACACCTTGCGTGGTCATGTGGGACGTGGGCAGAAACCTTGGTTCTACCCACCCAGATTTGCCTCCCTCCCTCCTGCTCTCCTGGGGCTACACTTCCTACGATGGGCTGGGTTGTGTCCTCCAGATTCTAGGGTTAAAGTCCTAACCCACCATCTCAGCATGTCACTGTGGGAGACAGGATTTTTACAGTGACCAAGGTGAAATAAGGTCACTGGGTAGGCCCTCGCCCAGCAGTACTGGCATTCTTATAAGAGATAGGGCACAGATACCCAAAGGGGCAACCGCGTGAGGACATAGGGAAACCATCTCATAGAAGCCAAGGAGAGGAAGCCCACCCTGCCAACACCGGGACCTCGGACCTCCAGCCTCCAGAACCGCAGAGGACAAATGTCTGCCATTCAAGCCCCCCAGCCCTGGGCATTAGTTATGGCAGCTGGACCTGACTTGCACACCTCCCAAGAAGCCTTCACCCTCAGCTCTGTACTCCAGGGGGCACACGGACCCTGAGTAGCACCCACAAAGCCCCATGAATTTCCCCTCATTACTGCAAAAGCTCCGGAAATGCACTGTGGGCCCAGGGACCTTGGCCTTCCCCTCTGCTGCCCAGGGAGAAGCAGGTCCAAAAGGCCCCTGCAATCCAGTTCTGTGGCTGCCAAGTAGCCGAGCAATGAAAGAGATGATTCAGGTAAAGGCTGAGCCCCAGGATGGCACATCCTAGGCCTGCGATAAATTTTAGCTAAAAAATATAATTAATATTATCTCTCCATCCTTATCTCAGCCCAGGGCTGACCTGGGAGCTGCACCTCTGGTCCCACAGAAGCACCTGCTGCTCCTTCCACCGGAGCGCTGCCTCCTGCCCCTCCCCCACAGCACCCACCAGCCACTCCCTGAACTGAAAACCCTCTTTGGACATCACCTCTTCTGTGAATCCCACAAGGCCAGGCACACATTCTCTGGCCCACAGAGCACCCTGTATTGCCTGGGTTGGGGTCAATACACCAGCCTGCTCCTCACGGGCATCTCCCACCCAACTGGGTGCCCTCCCAAAGTGGTGTGGAGCCTCAGAACTTTTCAGTCCAGAGCCCAGCACTGGCCTACCCAGTGCAGAGCACAGGGAAAGACCTACAATGTGGGCTGCAGCTCCATCTGGCCAGCCACAGCCACCATAGTCTTGATAGACAGGCTGCCCTGGTGGGGCCTGAAGGAACAGCTGCCTGGAGGCAGAGTTCAAGGAGCCCTGATTTCTGTGTCTGATGGCCAGGGGGTGGGCCAAGCCTTCCTTCCCTCCCCAGGACACCAAGTGATGCTCGCTCAGAGGGAGGCAGAGAGCTGGAAGCCTGGGAAGCTGCACCACCCCAAACCTACAGAGCCCCGGGCGCACCTACAGAAACGCACTGAGCTCTTCAGCAAAGCTAGGGTCTCCTGCTTGGGGCTGTCCAACCGATGGCAGCGGAGCAGCCTTGTCAATGATGGCAAGAAAAAACAGGGACATCCATCCTGATAATATATACTATTAAGCCCCATATAGCCAAAATATTGTCATTCCCACGTGACACCAACATAAACGTTATTAATGAGATACTCTCATATTTGTTTTTCTACTAAGTCTTCAAAGTCAGGTATGGACTTTGCACCTAAACAGCACATCCCAGCTGGGGCTGGTCGTGTTTCCAGCGCTCAAGGGCGACAGCACCCAGGGCAGGGAGGGGGGCGCTGCCACGCTGGGCGGTGCATGGTGGAAGCGCGCAGAACCCCCATCCCCCGACACGCCCCAGGTGGCTGGATAAAAGTGTAGAGGCTTTAAAAAAGAGAGAGAGTGGCCGCAGTCAGCTCAGGGAGGCCTTGAGAGGGGACGTTTCTTGGCTCCGCTGGCCCCCAACACCACTTGCCTCCCCAGGCAGGAGACAGGCTCGGCGGACTTGCAGGCACAAGCGGCGGCGACAGCATGCCCGCGCCCCTGGCTCCAGCTAAGCAAGCGCATGACTGCCCTCTGCTGGACGCCTGCCCCGGCGTCCAGCACCGTCCGTGGGGGCATCCTGGCACCCAGTGGGCAAAGCCGGCATTTCTACAAGAATCTGCCAAGTGGACACCAGAAAACTCAGCCATTAACACAGAAATATGTAATACACTTGTTAGGAAAATCATAATTGATGCAGAAATACCCATGGTGAACAAAATACCAAATATTAAATAAAGAATAGATCTACTTCTAGTCTCTGCCCTGATGGTGGGGACGGGCCCTTCTTGGCTGTGGGTAAACTGAGGGTCTTTCTGGAAGAAGGTGAGTGTCTTGGCCAGGTCTGGCTGCCAACCAGGGAGTTACACAACAGACATTTACCTCCCAGTTCTTGAGGCTGGGAGGCCCCAAAGCCACAGCTGGCTGAGGCCCTGCCCCTCAGGGTTGCAAGACCCTCAGGGTTGCCCTTGGCTTCTCCCAGCACCTACAGCCAAACAGGCCTGCTTTCTTGGGAGATTTTGCAAAGAGTTCTAGTCTCCTTTACTTATAAAAGTGGTCTGGGGAAACAGGGAAGATTCCACCTGAAGCTTTCTCCATGGGAGGCATGTCCAGAGCTAGGCTTTGGGACCTGGGCACAAGATGTCCCCTCTCTAAATAACTGCCTACACTGATCAGTGGCTTCCCTTTAAAAAATAAATAAAAGGTGCTTTTCCAGAAGAATTAGAAAGCTGCTCACAACAGCGCTGCTGGCGACAGCCAACCAGAGAAGCACCCAGGGGTCCTTCAGCAGGTGAATGTGGTCTCAAAATGAGGTCTGTCTGTACCTCAGAATATTATCCATCCAGGAAAAGGAGGGACCTTCTGAGCCTTATAACACTATTCTCAGTGAAAGGAGCCACAAAAAGACCATATTGTGACTCCTTTCACACGAAATGTGGAGAATAAGCAAATCCAGAGTCGGAAAGGAGACTGTGGCTGTCAGGGGCAGTCCCGGAGGGCGGGGAGGGACTGCCTGACAGGTGCTGGATTTCTTGCGGGGTGTGACAACATCTTGGAACTAGACAGAGATGGGAGCTGCACGCCCTTGTGAATGCACTGAATGCCACTGAACCACACACTTTAAAATAACTCCTCGATCCACACTGGATGTGTGCAGTCCCTACACATCAGTTACACCTCAGCAAGCTGCCCCCAAAAGAGTTAATTTCATGCTGTGTGGATTTTGCTTGTATTTTTTAAGAGTGCATTCATCCCTTGTCTCGCAGGGACCCAGCTGTGAAGCTCATGGTGGCTTTGAGGGGAGCTCTAGGTCTCATGGGGAGGGGGATGGATGTGAAACTCAACACTTGCCCTAGTTCTTCACAGCTGGTCTCTCTGCCCCTCAGACACAAAGGAGAGAAGTGAGTTCCTTCAATAAACGTTTCTGCATGAAGCTACATTCCAGCCTCGAAGACCTGCCACTGGGGCTGTGAAGGTCCCACCTTTTAGGACCAGACCAATGTCCTCAACCCTCTTCCTAGTTACAGGGGCCTCTGTCCCTGCCCCTGACACCGGGCTGGCTGTGACAGCTTCCCCCAAAAGACACCAGCAGCAACAGGGCCAGGTGTCCTTGCAGGCTGGTCAGCAGAGCTGACCCAGTATGCCCAGAATGCCAGCTCCCTAGATATTCCAACTCAGGAAGCTCCTGCTTAGAACCTGACCACCAAGCCAGGAGAAGCCCAAGTTCTGGTTGATGGTCACTGCTGAGCCTGCCCTCATTACCGGTACCTGAAATGGTCCCACCTCAGGTCACCCCAGCCATTGTGCCTTCCCATTGTGACCCCAAATAGCACAGAACACAACCAAAGCCACCCACTATTCCATACCATGTGAATTCTTGATCCCTACGCTCCACAAGCATTTCACCCATTAAAGGTAGGAGGGATAATCAATAACCAGATCAATAGATTTATTTGACTGATGGTTGTCCAGTTGCTTCCCATTTGAACAACTCAATTTGGATGCTGTTTTCTGCCTAAAAAATTCATGTTTTGCAGACTTTGGGGTCTAAGTTAACTTTAATGACCTGTGAGCTTAATCACTGAAATTGGCGTAGAGCTGTGTTTTCAGGAAATATGGAGCCAGCTTTTTCTATGCTTAGAACTCTTTCAGGACAGAAATGGGGCCCAAATGAACTTATGTCCAGAAAGGTAGGCACCAGCAGGGTGGAAACAGCCTTGGGATCCACAGCCCAGAGTGAAGTTATGGGACCTTCTGTCTCTTTCCCCCTCTCTCCTTCTCTGTCTCCCTCCCTCTCCTCTATCTCTCTCTCTCCCCCCATCTTCTCCCTCCCCCCCCACTCTCTCTCTTCTCTCTCCCCTCCTCCCTCCCTCTCTCTCTCTTCTTTCTCTCTCTCCCCCCTCCTCTCTCTCCCCTCTCCTCTCTCTCCCCTCTCCTCTCTCTCTCTCCTCTCTCTCTCCCCCACCCTCTCCCTCCTTTCTCTCTCTCCCCCTCCTCTCCCTCTCTCTCCCCCTCCTCTCCCTCTCTCTCCCCCTCCTCCCTCTCTCTCTCTCCTCACCCTCTCTCTCTCCTCTCTCTGCTATCTTTGAACATATGTGTCCATCCAGAATCCATATGTTGAAACTTAATTGACAAGTGATAGTATTAAGTCATGAGGGCCCCTCGTGAGCTGAGCGGGATTAGCAACCTTTTAAAAGAGCTGGAGGAAACTAGCTGGGCCTCTTCTGAGAGCCACGTAGAGCACAGTGCTTGTCCCCTTCAGAGAAGAGAGAAACAAGGCACTGTCTTGGAAGCAGAGAGGAGTCCTCACCAGACACTAAATCTGCAGGCTCTTTGATCTTGGACTTCACAGCCCCCAGAACTGCAAGCAGTGAATTCATGCTATTGATAAATTACCTAATCTATGGAATCTTACAGCAGCACAAATGGGCTAAGATTTTTCTCCCTCCCTTCCCCCCCCCACTCTCCTCCCTCTCTCTCTCTCTCCTTCCCTCACTCCCTCCCTCTCTTTCTGTCTCCCTCCCCCACTCCCTCCTATGTCTCTCCTTCTCCTTCTCTCTCCCTCCCTCTCTGTCTCTCCCCACTCCTGTGGCCCTGCTACTGGCCTTATCCCCTCCTTCTATAGATGAGCCCCCAGTGTGTGACACACACATGTGCACACACACAGGAAACTATATAGTGAGACTTTGGGTCCTAACTTTATTTCCTTATATGCTGCAATTGTATGAAGAATTTCCTCCCCCACTCACAGGCCATAGTGCTCATAAACTAAATTAAATCCAGTGTAACTCACTGTATCACTCAACCGTATTTAAAGGTTTCATTTTTAAAGTTAGTTGAAAAGTTCAGCACTTTGTCCTTTTTTGCATTCATCAACACAAAGATTAGTTTCTAGGTACTCAGGAGAGACAAGCCAGGAGGCCATTGTAAGTGGGAGGACAGTCCTCTATCTAAATGGATGTTTCACAAAGCTCACCCCACCCTGGAATCCTGCTCCTCACCATCAATGTGCTTGAAGTGCTCACGGTTTCTCCGGCCCCCCGGGCCCCCCCCCTCCCCGTGCACAACCACTTTAAACAGCTGCAGGGACAGGACGAGCATCCTGGATTAGTCAGCTTTGCTGCATAACAAACTCACCTGACTGTCAGAGCA
Organism: Galago senegalensis; assembly: GCA_963575145.1. Taxonomy (NCBI): domain Eukaryota; kingdom Metazoa; phylum Chordata; class Mammalia; order Primates; family Galagidae; genus Galago; species Galago senegalensis. The sequence goes on along the minus strand of CAUYTI010049518.1, from coordinate 1,259 downwards.
CACACAGACACCCCCGCTCAGTGCACTGCAGCTCAGCCCCTCATCTACACATTGCTGAAGGAGCAGTCCCTACCGGGGACATGCCAGGGACCAAGTTTTCTTTGCCATCCTTTAACACGTGTAACTGAATAATCTTGTTACTTAACATCAGCCTCTGGGGGCTTCTGCTCAGATGGGCTGACATCTTGGTGTCCCTTGACACTGTCAAGGCTGGTCTCTATCCAAGCCTGACAAAGGGTCTCTGGCGTGCACCACTTCAGGAAGAACTGCAAGCTGAGTGTGAACCAGCAGGGTCCCCTGCAGACCCCACAGGGGTCAGCGAGAGTGGCAGCCGGTGGAAAGGAAGTCTCGGGCAAGGCTCTTTCCTGCCTGGTGTCCCATCCATCTGGGTGCTGCTCCAGACCACAAGGAAGGGAGGTGGCTCTCCAGATTTCTGAAGAGCAATTCCCCAGTCTTGGCATTTGAGGCAATTGTGCGTGTGTTGGGAGGGTGAGGAGAGAAGAGAGAAAGGGGAACTGGGGCTGCACTTGAACGTGGCAGACAGCAGCCTCTGCCTTCCATGATGCAAGGGCTGCATTGTGCCCAGGGGCTGAGGCAGGTGGGCAGGGGCGGGCCCAGGACCCACCTGAGCCATATCAGTTCTCTCCACCCCCAGCTCTGACTGAGACTCTGCTTCCAAGGAAAAGGGCCAGACCCCTTCCCAGGAAGAGCTCCCCAAGCACTCCCCACCTTCTTCCTCTTCAGCTCTATTTCTTTTTTTTTTGAGACAGAGCCTCAAGCTGTCCCCCTGGGTAGAGTGCTGTGGCATCACAGCTCATAGCAACCTCCAACTCCTGGGCTCAAGCGAGTCTCCTGCCTCCGCCTCTCAAGTAGCTGGGACCACAGGCGCCCGCCACAACGCCCGGCTATTTTTTGGTTGCAGCCGTCATTGTTGTTTGGCAAGCCCAGGCTGGGGATTCGAACCCGCCACCTTAGGTGTATGTGGCTGGCGCCTTAGCCGCTTGAGCCACAGGCGCCGAGCCTTCAGCTCTATTTATAGAAGGGTGGAGAGCTCTCCAAGTGACTCACATGCCCCCAACAAGAAAACCCCTTGCTCTCTAGGCCTTAGCACCATCTTTCTAGAAACCTCCGCGCCATGAGAGCAAAGTGGAGGAAGAAGCGAATGCGCAGGCTGAAGCGCAAAAGGAGAAAGATGAGGCAGAGGTCCAAATAAACCGGCTGGCTGTGCACTCGTGAAGGCCACAGAGAAGGAACGTGGG
>CAUYTI010049511.1:0-24781 GCA_963575145.1 Galago senegalensis | reverse complement strand
AATCCCCAGCCCGGACCCGCCAAACAACAATGACGGCTGCAACCAAAAAATAGCCAGGCGTTGTGGCGGGCGCCTGTGGTCCCAGCTACTTGGGAGGCAGAGGCAAGAGACTCGCTTGAGCCCAGGAGTTGGATGTTGCTGTGAGCTGTAATGCCACGGCACTCTACCCAGGGGGACAGCTTGAGGCTCTGTCTCAAAAAAAAAAAAAAAAGAATTATGAATGTTTATACAAACTCCATTAAGATATAATTTAAATTTCCAGAAATTTAAATATAATCCAGCTTTATTGAACTGATTTTGAAAATGAGTATGAGTTATCTGGAGATCAAAAATACAGAAGGGAGGGTGGCACCTGGGGCTCAGTGAGCAGGGCGCCAGCCCCATAGGGTGGTGGGTTCAAACCCAGCCCTGGCCAAACTGCAACAAAAAAATAGCCGGGCGTTGTGGCAGGTGCCTACAGTCCCAGCTACTCGGGAGGCTGAAGCAAGAGAATTGCCTAAGCCCAAGAGCTGGAGGTTGCTGTGAGCTGTGATGTCACAGTACTCTACCGAGGGCGACAAAGTAAGACTCTGTCTCTAAAAAAAAAAAAAAAAAAAAAAAAAAAACTAAAACAAAAACAGAAGGAAAGCTTAGAGGAGAAAAAAAACGAAAGAAAAGAAAATAGAGGTGGCACCTATGGCTTAAAGGAGTAGGGCTCCGGCCCCATATACCAGAGATGGCGGGTTTGAACCCAGCCCCGGCCAAAAACTGCAAAAAAAAAAAAAAAAAAAGAAAAGAAAAGAAAAGAAAATGCGAAGCGGTCTGCTTAAATTTCACTGGAATGAGTGAAAGTGAACAGACTTCTTCAACATGAGTCATAAAATTCACAGACAGGACTCTCACAAATTACTTAATAGAGATTTAATGACTAATGATTTGAAAATGAACACAAAATTTCTCCAAACTCATAATCTGAAAACAGATGAAACCCCTACAGCTTTGTATTTTTCACTAAATCCAGAAGATTTAATCATTGATCAAAACAGTGAAAACAAAAAATAATTCTTTGTAACAAATTCATAATTCAAAAAGCCAAATGCAACTCTAGCATGTCCATAAAACATTTGAAGAAAATTATATTTATAAAAGCTGCAATTGAATGTGAAAATCAAAAACCTCTGGCGCTTTATACTATGCTTATTGGATAGCAATCCTGAAAAAATGGCTATCACCTTTTCTGACAGCATAAATATGTTTCCCACAAAATGCAATTCAATTTAAATTAATGATTACAATTTTCCATTGCATGTACATGGTAGAAAATTTAGTATTTAATTTTATAGCAAAATTACTTTAGATGAAGGAAGAAATTGTAGAAATAGCTTTTCTTTCTTTTCTTTTCTTTTTTTTTTTGGAGACAGAGTCTCAAGCTGTTGCCCTGGGTAGAGTGCCATACCATCATAGCTCACAACAACCTCTAACTTGAGCTCAAGTGATTCTCTTGCCTCAGTTATTCTGTTTTTAATAGAGATGGGATCTTGCTTTTTGCTCAGACTGGTCTCAAAATCATGAGCTCAAGCAATCTACCCACCTCAACCTCCCAGAGTGCTAGGATTACAGGTGTGAGCCACCATGCCTGGCCAGAAATACCATTTACTGGAAAATAAGACCTACCCCCAAAATAAGCCCTAGCAGGATTTCTATGCATTTGTTAGATATAAGCCCTACCCCCATAATAAGACCCAGTGATGGGTGTGGCTATTCTGCATTTTGGCGCTGAGCGGTAAGGAAGACTGAAATACCTTTTATCTGCCACAGCTCCTTTCTCCGAGCTGGGTGCGGGTGTGGTAACCGAGGTCACAGGCATCCTATTGCATGCGTGCAAATGACTAGGGGAAAGGAGTTCATTCATCACTAGCTCCATCCCCACCAACAAGGTCAGCTCCCCCTGTCAGGTTCCAGAAGATGACTTCACTGTATTTGAATAAATGCAGATTGTTGTATTATACTTCATAAAAATAAGACATGCCCTGAAAATAAGCCCTAGTGTGTCTTTTTGAGAAAAAATAAATATAAGACATGCTTTATTTGGGGGAAAACATGGTAGCTTTTTAGAATATGCTTTTGGGTGGCGCCTGTGGCTCAGTGAGTAGGGCACTGGCCCCATATACCAAGGGTGGAGGGTTCAAACCCAGCCCTGCCCAAAGTGCAACAAAAAAATAGCTGGGCATTGTGGGTGCCTGTAGTCCCAGCTACTTGGGAGGCTGAGGCAAAAGAATCACCTAAACCCAGGAGCTGGAGGTTGCTGTGAGCGGTGATGTCATAGCACTCTATGAGGGTGACAAAGTGACACTCTGTCTCTAAAAAAAAAAAAAAGCAGGTTGGCCAGTTAAGGTGTTTGTGTCTGGCCAGGTGTGGAGGTTCACACCTGTAATCCTAGCACTTTAGGTAAGCCAAGGAGAAGAAGTCTGGGTAATGTACCAAGACACAGCTGCACTGCTACCAAAAATTAAAAAAAAAAAAATTCTACATTAAAAAAATTTAGAGGGGGTGAAGTGTGTTTGTGTCTTGCTATATTACCCAGGCTGGTAATGATCTTCTCCTTGGCTTATCTACATTAAAAAATTTTTTTTGTTTTTGTTTTGGAGACAGAGTTTCACTTTGTCACCCTCAGTGAAGTGCTATGGCATCATAACTCACAGGAACCTTAAACTCTTGGGCTTACGTGATTCTTTTGCCTCAGCCTCCCAAGTAGCTGGGACTACAGGCGGCTGCCACAATGCCTGGCTATTTTTAGAGATGAGGTCTCACTCTGGATCAGGCTGGTCTTAAACCTGCAAGCTCAGGCAGTCCACCCACCTCAGCCTTCCAGAGTTTTAGGATTATAGGTGAACTACTGCTCCCCTCCCCCCCCCGTTTTGCGACAGACTCTCCCTGTGTCACCCTGGGGAGAATGCTATGGCATTACAGCTCACAGCCACCTCAAACTCTTGGGCTTAAGTGATTCTCTTGTCTCAGCCTCTGGGAGTAGCTGGATTACAGGCACCGGTCACAATGCCTGGCTATTTTTTTAGAGATGGGGTCTCACTCTTGGTCAGGCTGGTTTTGAACTCCTGAGTTCAAGCAATCTACCCACCTCAATCTCTCAGAGTGCTAGGATTACAGACATGAGCAACTGTGCCTGGCCAAAAAAAAATTTTTTTTTAAAAAGGCATTTCGGCTTGGCGCCTGTGGCTCAAGTGGCTAAGGCGCCAGCCACGTACACCTAAGGTGGCAGGTTCGAATCCCCAGCCTGGGCCCGCCAAACAACAATGATGGTTGCAACCAAAAAATGGCCGGGCGTTATGGTGGGCACCTGTGGTCCCAGCTACTTGGGAGGCTGAGGCAGGAGACTCGCTTGAGCCCAGGAGTTGGAGGTTGCTGTGAGCTGTGATGCCATGGCACTCTACCCAGGGGGATAACTTGAGGCTCTGTCTCCAAAAAAAAAAAAAAGGCATTTCTATTTGAAAACATTTAGGTTCAGGTGGAGCCTGTGGCTCAGTGGGTAGGGTGCCAGTCCCATATACTTAGGGTGGCGTGTCTAAACCCAGCCTCGGCCAAACTGCAACAAAAAAATAGCCGGTTGTTCTGGCAGGCACCTGTAGTCCCAGCTACTCCAGAGGCAGAGGCAGGAGAATTGCCTAAACCCAGGAGTTGGAGGTTGCTGTGAGCTGTAACACTAGGGCACTTTACCGAGGGCAATAAAGTGAGACTCTGTCTCCAAAAAAAAGCCACTTTGGTTCTTTATTATTTAAGAAATGTGAAACATTTCAACCTGAGAAAGTTGATTGCAATAACAAAAAAAGTGAAATATCACTGGTATTCAAAAAATACTTATGCAAAAATAATATAGACATGCAATTACTAGAATTAATATTTTAAAAGTCTGAATAAATAGCAAAACAAAAATAGTATTATGGTACTGCACAAAGACAAATGGTATCATTATATTGTGATGTTCTTTTATTTATTTATTTATTTTTATTAAATCATAGCTGTGTACATTAATGCAATCATGGGGTACAGTGTGCTGGTTTTATATACAATTTGAAATATTTTCACCAAACTGGTTAACATAGCCTTCATGGCCTTTACTTAGTTATTGTGTGAAGACGTTTATATTCTACATTTAGGAAGATTCACATGTACCCTTGTAAGATGGACTATATGTGATGTTCTTACAAAATAATCCTAGTATCCGACATTTAACCAAGCATAATAATGATTTCTGTGCCAATGACAGCTCGACATTTATGGAAAACCATGGGGAATCTTCTAGGTTTCATAGAAATTACGTGACGCAAAAGTGCTTGATATTAATGCATTAAATGGGCTGGTAGTCGTGGCTTTGCACTCTGGGAGGCCAAAGTGGGAGGATCCCTCGAGCTCAAGAGTTCAAAACTAGCCAGGGCCAAGAGCAAGACCCCGTCTCTACAAATAGACAAATTAGCCAGGCATGAAGAGGATAAGGTGACAGGATTGCTGAAACGCAGGAGTTTGAGGTTGCAGAATGTTATGATGATGCTACTGCACTCTATAGGGCAACAGAGTCCATCTCAAAAAAAAAAGGCATTAAATAGATAGTCACCATATACATATAGATCTCAAAATGAAGAAATCAAAATTACACCAAGGGTGGGGTGTGCAGGGAGGTCCTCAGGAAAGTTGATGAGAATGAAGGAGGAACTTTGGAATATTGATCTGGCCACCTTTAAGAACACTGCTGATGTGGCTAAGAAATGCTTCCATTGAAACAGGAACACTGTGTAGTTAGAAGCTTCCCCCCTGCAGGAGCAGCCTCAGTTTTTGTTTTTGTTTTTTTTTTAAAGAGACAGAGTCTCATTTTATTGCCCTCGGTAGAGTTCTGTAAAATCACAGCTCACAGCAACCTCCAACTCCTGGGCTTAGGCGATTCTCTTGCCTCACCCTCCCAAGTAGTTGAGACTACAGGCGCCCGCCACAACACCAGGCTACTCTTTTTGGTTGTTGTTGCAGTTTCTCCGGGGCGGGCTTTGAACCCGCCACCCTCGGTATATGAGGCCGGCGCCCTACTCACTGAGCCACAGGCACCGCCCCAGCCTCAGTTTTATTGCTTCTCCCCCCCACCCCCACCCCTTGAGACAGACTCACACTCTGTGGCCCTGGTTAGAGGGCTTGTCTTCATGATAGCTCTCAGTAACCTCAAACTCTTGGGCTCAAATGCTCCTCTTATCTCGATTTTTCTATTTTTAGTAGAGAAAAAATCTTACTCTTTCTCAGGTTGGTCTCCTGAGCTCAAGCAATCCTCTGGCCTGGGCCTTCCAGAGTGCTGGGATTACAGGCGACAGCCACTGGCCGGTTTTATTGCTTCTTACAACCTCCTGCAAAGTGTTTGTGAGGACATGCCCAGTTCTCCCCACCTGTGAAAGTGAAAGTTTCTAATCTTCCTGGCTGGCTGGGATCAGAAGCCCCTGTCCAGAGGAAAACAGGTCAAGGGTGCTCCCAAGTGGCTGTGGACTAGCAAGGGAGAGATGAGAAGTGTTAGCTAACCCACATAGAAAACGGAGAAAAAGGAGGAATATGTGATTCGGCCTCCCTTTCGTTTTTCTTTTAGTCTCTTGAACTTGCAGCAGTCAATATGTTTTTTAAATTAAAAAAACAAAAACATTTAGTCTGGAAATAGTGGCAGAAGCCTGTAATCCTAGCACACTGGGAGGCTGAGGAGGAGGATCTCTTGAGCTCAGAAGTTCAAGACCAGCCTAAGCAAGAGTGAGACCCGCCCCCCCCCACTAAAAATAGAAATATTAGCCCAGCACGATGGCAGGTACCTACAGTTCCAGCTACTTGGGAGGCTAAGGCAGGTGGATTGCTTGAGCCCAAGAATTTGTACTTTCCATCATACTTTCTATCTATGATTTTGATCACAGAAAGAGATCCATGTACTTTATACACGTATACGTAAAATGATATAGTATTATCTTTTTGTGACTGACATTTCACTTAGCATAAAGTCCTCAGGGTTTATCCATGTTGTACCGTAGCTCAGAACTTCCCTCCTTTTTAAGGCTGAACAATATTCCTTGTATGTATAGACCACATTTTGTTTATCCACTCATTCATAGATGCCCACTTGAGTTGCCTCTACTTTTTAAAAAAAATGTTTTTTTATTGAGACAGAGTCTTACTTTGTCCTTCTTGGTAGAGTGCCATGGTGTCACAGCTCACAGCAACCTCAAACTCCTGGGCTCAAGCAATTCTCTTGCCTAAGCCTCCCTAGTAGCTAGGACCTCAGGTGCCTGCCACAACGCCCAGCTTTTTTTTTTTTTTTGCAGGCCCGGGCCAGGATCGAACCCACCAGTCCTGGAGCATGTGGCCAGCTCCCTAACCACTGAGCTACAGGCACCCAGGTTTCCTCTACTCTGAATATGTTGTGAATGAGGCTGCCATGATCATCGTTATACAGATACCTTTTCAATACCCTGCTTTCAGTTATTTTGGATATACACCCAGACGTGGAATTACTGGATCAGATGGCAATTCTATCTTTAAGTTTTTAAGGAGCTGCCATTCTGTTGTCCATAATGGCTGCCTCATCGTACCTTTTCACCAATTGTGTGCAGAGTTCCAATTTCCTCACATGCTTCCCCAAACTTATTTATTATTTTTTTTGTAGCCATCCTAACGGGTATAAGGAGGGATCTCACGCATTACTCTAATGATTAGCAACGTTGAGCGTCTTTTTATGTACTTACTGGCCGTGTGTTTGTCTTCTGTGGGGAAATGTCTATTCACTTCCCTTGTCCATTTTTGAATCAGGTCATTCGGTTTGCTGTTGTTGAGTTTCAGGAATTCTCCGTATATTCTGGATATTAACCCTTTATCAGATAGATAATTTACAATGATTTTATCCTATTCTGTAGGGTGCTTTTTTTACTCTGTTGATAGCATCTTTTATTGCACAAGAAGCTCTGAAGCCCAGTTTGTCTATGTTGATTGTTGTTGTTGACTGTGTCTTTTGGTGTCATGCTCAAGAAATCATTGCCAGATCCAATGTCACTGAAAGGACAGCCTTTCAAAAATAACAGGAAAAATGTCAACAACAGAAAAATTATCTAACCTACAGTTCTCAGCAAAGGCTAAGATCAATCATGTGCACTTTCCCTCTCTCCCTCCTTCCCTCGTGACAGGCACCCCTTGGGGGCTCTGTTTTCCCAACATCTGAAAAGACAGGAGCAGACAAAAAGAAAATGTAAAATCTTTCTCTTTTATATTCCCTAGGCCTATTGACTAAAAACTGCCTTTTAGAATCTGGCTTTGTAGCCTGGAGGAGTTCCTGAGCAAACAAGAGCAGATAGTAGGGGTGTGTTACAGGCCTCAGTTCCTGCCCCAAACCATATTTTTAGGGCAGAATCACTGACAAGATCACAAGCACCAGTGATAAGCCTATCTCCAAAGGGAAGGGCCCCTGGCTTCTGTTATCAGCCTGCTGCTAAAAGAAAGAGGAAGTGGATGCCACAGTTGATCTGTTAATTTGGCTACAACCATCAATCTTCTTCACCCCTCTTACACCTCCTAAATATAAAGCCTGAGGACCTGATTCTCTCTGCCAGCACTATCTCCCTTTCTTTCACTTCTGTGTTGGTCTTTTTCCATCTGAAAAAGTAAAATAAACCTTTTCCTCTTTCTATCCTAATCTTTGGAGAAATCTTTCTTCAAATCTGATTGCATTAGCTCACATCCCAACTAGTCATAAAGATTTTCCCTGTGTTTTCCTCACCTTCTCCTTCCCCACCCCACCCCGCAGAAGGTCTTAACTCTGTTGCCCAGGCTGGAGGGCAGTGGCATGATCACACCTCACTGCAGCCTCAAACGTCTGGACTCAAGTGATCCTCCTGCCTCAGCCTCCCAAGGAGCAGCAACCACAGGTGTGCACTGCCATGCCCAGCTAATTTTGGGGGTTTTTTTTTGGTAGAGATGGGGTCTCTCTATGTTACACAGGCTGGTGTGTTTCTTCTAAGAGTTCTATAGCTTGAACTCTTTTTTTTGGAGAGCGGAGCCACCAGCTGTCCGCCTGGGTAGAGTGCCATGGCATCACAGCTCACAGCAACCTCCAACTCCTGGGCTCAAGCAAGTCTCCTGCCTCAGCCTCCTGAGTAGCTGGGACCACAGGTGCCCGCCACAACACCTGGCTATTTTTTTTGGTTGCAGCCGTCATTGTTGTTTGGCCGGCTGGGCTGGATTTGAACCCACCACCTTGGGTGTACATGGCTGGCACCTTAGTCACTTGAGCCACAGACGCCGAGCCTATAGCTTGAACTCTTATCTTTAGGTCTCTGATGCATTTTGAATAAATTTTTGTGTACCATTTTATTTGTAAATATTTTGGTATACATCTCTAGGAGACATAAACTTCCTTAGAAAATATAACCATAATACCATTACCATAAAACATGATAACAACAATTCCTCAATATTATCAAATTATCAGTACAGAGCTAGTATGTAGCCAGGACACTAGATAGCAGCCCCTATCTTGGGTCCGTAGAGGGTAAGAAGTGGAGATTGTGATCAGATCAACTAAGCAGAATCCGTTGGTAGCTCCACGAAGCCCAGGAGAAGCCTGCCAGCACCCAATGTCTTTCCCATTGGTAGATGCTGAGTACTCCCCACACTCACCCCAGGGTTGCCAGATTTAGCAAATAAGAATGTTGGATGCTTTGTTGAATTTGACTATCGGATAAGTAATAAATACTTTTTTTAGTATAAATATGTCTCATGCAAAATTTAGGTGCAGACTTATGAAAAACTCATTATTTGGTGCTGTAGCACAGTGGTTACAGTTGCCAGCCACATACACAGAGGCTGGAGCCTTTGAGCCCGGCTGGGGCCAGCTAAACAACGGTGACAACCATAACAAAAAATAGCCGGGTGTTGTGGCGGGCACCTGTAGTCCCAACTACTTGGGAGGGTGAGGCAAGAGAATTACTTTTTTTTTTTTAATTTTTTTTGCAGTTTTTGGCCAGGGCTGGGTTTGAACCCGCCACCTCTGGCATATGGAGCTGGTGCCCTACTCTGTTGAGCCACGGGCACCACCCAAGAGAATTACTGAAGCCCAAGAGTTTGAGGTTGCCGTGAGCTGCGATGCCACAGCACTCTACCGAGGGCAACATAGTGAGACTCTGTCTCAAAAAAAAGAAGAAAGAAAAAGAAAAAATCATTATTTATCCTAAACTCAAATAAAACAATTTAGTACTTTATCCAGCAACCATACCTCCATTGATAGCAGAAGGATGCTTTGCTGGGGCCTAAACATACTTCAGTTCCATGTGACCCTGACTCATGCCCAAGTAACTAACCACCCCCACTAAGTGGAGATATAGAAGAACATTGTCATGGCCCTGGGGCAGCTAGAGGGCTGGTAATGCAGAAAGCAAAGCTCCATCTTGACCCAAGTGGGACTGGATAAAACCAGCTCAAAATCCCCCAAAGACCTAGGACATTGTTGGAAATCTCCTCCTACTCCTCCATCCCCCAGGGACAGACACTGGCTTCCTCCCTCTCATGTATTTCCAGCATGGTCTCAAACAAAGCTCAACTTAAAATTCCTCTCTGCTGTTTTGTTGGGTTTTGAAAGGGACTCCATTAAAGCCTAATTAATTGGAGGTATGCCAGGACTGAGCATGCCCTGGCACTTTTGCATACACGTTTGCTTTGTAAGACCTGAGTGGCTATTATTACAATCTGAATTAGGTCTCACTCTTCAGCAGTCCCGAGCAGGATTAGAATCCCACCTCTGCCCCATCCCCTGTCCCTGCTGCCAACCTGCTAATGACTAAATATTGTCATTGTAATTGCATTAAATGACTAAATAAATTTCACCGTCTTCCTCAGAATTTATTTTGGTTGTACCACATGTCAAGGACATAATGGAGAGCCGAGTGCATCTATGTGGGAGATTTGTTGGAGGCATGAAGAGCTGGTATCCACTGTATCTCTGAAAAAGGGAACTCTGGGGCCAGGCACGGAGGCTCACCCCTGTAATCCCAGCACTTGGGAGGGAGGCTGAGGCAGGCGGATCACCTGAGCTCATGAGTTCAGGCTGGCCTCAAACTCCTGAGCTCGAGCAATCCACCTGCCTAAGCCTCCCAGAGTGCTAGGATTACAGGCGAGACTCAACATACCCAGGTCCCCAGTGGTGTTTTCAATGGGTTCAGGAGTCTTCACAAAAATTATGGCCTTGAAGTCACACTGCCCAGCTTTGGCCTCCTAGCTCAGCCACTTGCTACCTGTGTGCTCTCTGGTCTTCTTTGTAAGACTGGAACAAATTATGCCTCTGAGCAGAGAGACCTCAAGAGCAGGAAGTGTTCCTCGTTCGTAATTCTGTTCTCAACAGCTCGCTCACAGTGCCTGGTCCCTGATGAATCCTGAGTGAATAAGAGTCACAGTGAGATAAAGGATGTAAGGGCCTAACCCGTACTTGATTCATAGCAACTGCCCAGTGTGTAGGAGCTAATATTATGTTTACCACTAGTGTTGTTTATTTAAATATGGACCTGCCTATGGTGGGCAGCCTAAGACGGACACCAGTGATTCCCACTTCCTGGTATTCTTGTATTTGTACCTCCATTGAAAGTGGACTAGAGACATTGACTCACTTCTAAAACTGAGAATGCAGCAGAAGAGGTGGAACGTCACTTCCAAGATTATAAAAGACCATGGCTTCCCTCTTGGGTCCCCCTTTCTCCTTGTCTCATGGATTGCTCACTCTGGAGGAAGCCAGCCACCACGCCATGAGGCAGCCCCATTGAGAGGCTCATGTGGTGAGGGGCCAAGGCCCACCAACAGCCCTGTGTTAGCCGGGATCTGGATTCTCCATCCAGCCGAGCCTTCAGATTAGACTGTTGTCCCAGGAGACAGATTCACTGAAACCTCCTGCAAGACCTTCATCCCCCTGAGCCATCCTGACCACAGAAATTGTGAGAGATCTAACATTTGTTGTTTTAAGCCACTATGTTTTTTTGGAGGGGATTTGGTACACAGCAATGGATAACTCATACACTGCAAGACCCAGAGATGAGCTGTTCAGATCCCTGCCTAAAGATGGACTCACTGCCTAGGTGCATGAAGTTCAGTTAACTGATAACATTCAGGAGCCAGCTCGGCTTTAGAGGTCAGCTCTTCTGGAGACAATCCACCCCAGCACTACGAGGTGGTGGTTCGAGGGTCTCGTCATCTCTGCTCAACCCTGGATCCCTCTCGTGAGCGGCAGCATTCGCTTCAGAGCTCCATGGCCAAGTCTCTAGCACACACAGTGCTTAATTTTCCCGGCAATGATGGGCTACAGCACGTAAGGCTTATCACCAACCAGGAAAGCTTATCTGAGTCTTAGTGTCTTTCTTGTGTGAGGGCTGGTCACACGAGCATGACCTTTGTCACTCAATGTCCATCTCATCTGGAAGCCAAACTGATACAGCCTGGTCCAGGGTCACCTCCATAAATCACATTGTTGGCATAAACTTTCTAGCCAGTTCAAGGCCCCAGAGACACATAGATACTCTTCATGGGCAGCGTGTTGCAGGGGCTTAGAGATTACCTCTAGGAGACTCTCAAGAGACAGATCTCTCTTTAAAATGTACAAGGTTTAAAACCTCAGAAGCATCCTAGACTTGTCAAGTTTATACTCTATCAAACACAAAGGACAAATACATACCCAAATTTATTCAGCTACATTTTTTTGTTTTTTGAGACGGAGCCTCAAGCTATCCCCCTGGGTAGAGTACCATGGCATCACGCTCACAGCAACCTCCAACTCCTGGGCTCAAGCAAGTCTCCTGCCTCAGCCTCCCAAGTAGCTGGGACTACAGGCTCCCGCCACAATGCCTGGCCATTTTTTGGTTGCAGCCATCATTGTTGTTTGGCAGGCCTGGGCTGGGGATTTGAACCCGCCACCTTAGGTGTATGTGGCTGTCACCTTAGCCGCTTGAGCCACAGGCGCCGAGCCACGTCCGGCTATTTTTAGAGACAAGGTCTCAATCTGGCTCAGGCTGGTCTCAAACCTGTGAGCTCAGGCAATTCACCCACCTTGGCTGGGATTACAGGCGTGAGCCACCATGCCCAGCCCTTTTTTGGGGGGAGGGGGCACAGTCTATGTCACCCTCACTAGAGTGCTATGGCATCACAGCTCAAAGCAACCTCAAACTCTTGGGCTTAAGTGATTCTCCTGCCTCAGCCTCCCAGGTAGATGGGACTACAGGTGCCCGCCACAATGCCCAGCTATTTTTTGGTTGGAGTTGTCATTGTTGTTTGGCAGGCCCAGGCTGGATTCAAACCTGCCAGCTCCAGTGTATGTGGCTAGTGTCCTAGCTGCTGAGCTACAGGTGCCGAGCCAATTTTAAATATTTAAAAAATTAAAAATTAAAAAAAATAAATAAAACGGGGACAGTAAATCCAGGCCTCGCCACACTGCCACTGGCATCCCTCAGCCACCCCAGACAGCCTTTGCAAGAGTTCAGCTTCTCAGCAACCCAACTGAAATAGGGCTACACTTCACCCATAGCCTGGCCCGGGCTCCCTTGCTGGAATCCTGCTCAAAATAGAAGCTGCTCAGCCAAGGAGCTGGACCTTCCCAGACACACATAGTCCAGGCCCTCTCACTGGTGCTTTCAAATCTCTGCAAGTCCAAAAAACAAAGTCCATAATTCTTTTCTCCCAATTTGGAAGCTAATTTAGGCTTAATGAAAACACCTGAACAAGAAGACAAAAGTCAAATGCACCCTATGCCATCTGGTAGAGAAACAGTCAATGCCTCAGATTAGTCCTTAGTCAGAACTCTTATGCGCATTTTTAATACAATTGCAATCACACTGTAAATAAATAGAATTCTTATCCTTTCAGGAGAATGGGTCAATGGTTCTTTGTACTTTAGTTAGTAATTGATTTGTTTTCCTGATTCCAAAAGTACGGTCTGCTTCATGTAAACACAGGCACTATCGAATTCTGGACTAGAAAATGGAAGTCCTTCCTATTCTGTTTCCTTTAAAAATCACGGCTGATGGTTAATGTAGACATTTTGCAAGTTTTTCATATGCATTGGTTTACACGATGCACCCACACAGTGTTCTGTGTTCCATCTTATTTTTCTCCTCTCAATGCAGGATCTTGGACATCTTTCCATGTAATATGTATGGACTGGTTGGGTGACCTCATTTCTTTCCCACGGCTGCCAGATATATGATTATATAAATGTACCTTAAGGTATTTGTCTAACCTCAAGTTCATGGATATTTGGATTCCCTCCAGCACTTCCTAGTACAAACAATGCTGAAGTGAACATTCTCTTATAGCCAAATCTTTGCACACAAGTGCAAGATCTCTGGTAGGACATATTTTTTGGAAATGTCATTGCTGGATTACATTTAAAATTTAGAAATTGGCTCGGTGCCTGTGGCTCAAGTGGCTAAGGCACCAACCACATACACCTGAGCTGGGGGGTCTGAATCCAGCCCGGGACAGCCAAACAACAATGACGGCTGCAACCAAAAAATAGCTGGGCATTGCAGCAGACACCTGTAGTCCCAGCTACTTGGGAGGCGAAGGCAGGAGAATCGCTTGAGCCCAGGAGTTGGAGGTTGCTGTGAGTTGTAATGCCACCGCACTCTACTCAAGGTGACAGCTTGAGGCTCTGTCTCAAAATAAAATAAAATAAAATCTAGAAAATACCGAGTTCTTCTCCAAAAAAGGTTCTCCTGAGTATACTCCAATAAGCAGGAAACAAGTCACTTAATTTTCTTTTAATACAAACATTATATCGAGCAATTATAAAATTAGCAAGTTAGTTGCACCTTCCTTTAACAGTTGTGTAAGAAATCTACCATATAAGTTTAGTGTCGTAATCGATTTACCTGCTGACCTCCATTGTTAGACTTCGAGCTTGTCACTTATTTCTCCTTGTTATAAATAACCCCAGAGCAAACACATGTACATCTAAAACATTTTCTGAATTTTGATCCCTGTTCTTTAACGTGCTGCCATGTCCTCTCATATTCTAGCTGCTGAGGGTGGCAGGGACAGCCTCTGGCCCTCACTTGTCAGGGAGTAGGCAGCTCTCTGAGAAGTCAGCAGGCCGCCCTTCTGACCATGTCTGTACAGGTACTTGCTCTCAGACTGCACCTCTCTCAATGACTCTGCCACACCCTACCAATGGCAGCGGCAGTCCCCATTCAATGAGGATTAACAACAGAAATTACGTCCTGGCTGGATGCCATGGCACCAGCCATGAAACCAATGAAGGAACAAAGCATTTCAGAATTAGATGGCATAGTATTTCACAGAGTCAAAATTACCTTTTTTCCCAAACCCAGAAGATTCATACCATACTTTACTGGCAACAGGTGGCTTTAATGCAACTGACTTTTGTTTTTAAAGCACAATATAAAAAGTCTTCTACTGACATTCTAGGGCCTTAACCTTGCTTCCAGCTCACCACAAACTGTGGGAACTTCCATCTCTTGGTTTATAAATGAGGATGAAGAAGATTTTGGCAACTAGTGGTCAACATTTTCCATAGCCCTTGCACCCGGGGTAGATATACTCTCCCCAGGAACAGGGGCTCAGGGAAAAGATGTTAATGGGACGTGGATAGTCCAGACATCAATAGGGAAATGAAAGCAGGTACTGCCACCTTTGAGAGTGATCTAGCAGTGGCTATGAACCTTGTCCTGCACTGACCTGTGACCCAGCCATTCCTATCACCTAGGTAACCTGGCCCAGGTCTGTCAGTGCTTATAATGTTATAATGGTCCAGCAGTGCAAATAACCTGGCCGCCTACAGTGCAATGATAACCTGTACTTGGCATACTCAAAAAGAACAAGCTGCCCACATGGACGATTTCTCAGACTTGTTTGGGAAGAAAAAAAGTAAGTTGCAGAATAATAGAAACACTAGGACACCATTTACTGGTGTAGAAACCCCATGGATTTTCTACGGGTGTGTCTGTAGATATATATAAGCAAATATATACTTACATGTAAATATATAAAAAGAGGTCTGAGAAAGTATCTACACCAAATATAATGGTTATCTCTGTGAATAGAGGAGATAAGAAGTTGATCAAAGTGACTTCAGTTTTAACTACACTGCAGTTTTGTTTTTTTTGAGAAAGAGTCTCAAGCTGTTGCCCTGGGCAGAGTGCTGTGGCATCATCGCTTATAGCTCTTGGGCTCAAGCAATTCTCTTGCCTCAATTTTTCTATATATATATATTTTGTAGAGACAGAGTCTTACTTTATCACCCTCTGTAGAGTGCCATGGTGTCACACAGCTCACGGCAACCTTCAACACCTGGGCTTAGGTGAAATATGGAGAAGTCTGAAATATACACTAAAGCCTTAATAGCAAGGATAACTTCACTTTAAAGGTTTTCTGCAAGGAAAATGGAATATCTCTAAGATCGATAAATTAATAGTAAAGGAAACGAAAAATCTTAAAGAAATCTCTTTCTGTTGTAAAAAGTAGGTAGGATCCAGGAAACAACAGACCCAGGATTGGGTCTCAAACCCAAGCCTGTCAAATCCCAATCGCTTGTTCTTTTATAAGAAAGAGGGATTAAACGTTGTGTTATCATACTATCCAGCACTTCCATTCTTTGAATATCTACCCAAAAGAAATGAAAACAAATATGCACATAATAGCAGCATTATTCATAATAGCCCAAAAGGTGGAAACAGCCCAAATGTCCATCATAAACAGGTTTTTAAGAGCTGATCTATCTATATACTCAAGTATTATTCAGCAATAAAAAGGACTAAAGTATGGCTTGGCGCCCGTAGCACAGTGGTTATGGTGCCAGCCGCATACAACGAAGTTGGTGGGTTCGAACCTGGCCTGGGCCAGCTAAACAAGACAACTGCAACAAAAAAAATAGCTGGGCATTGTGGTGGGCACCTGTAGTCCCATCTACTTAGGAGGCTGAGGCAAGAGAATCGCTTAAGCCCAAGAGTTTGGGGTTGTTGTGAGCTGTAATGCCACAGCACTCAGCACTCTACTGAGGGCGACAGAGTAAGACTATGTCTCAAAAAAAAAAAAGGACTAAAGTACTAATACATGCCACAGTGTGGATGAACCTTGAAAATGTTATGCTAAGTGAAAGAAGCCGGACACAAAAGGCTACATATTGTACACAGTATGATTCTGTTTATATGAAATGTTCCAGATAGAGAGAAAAGTAGATTGGTGATTGGAGTTGGAGGGGATGTATATATTAGTGGCGGCTGGGTAAAGGATGTAGCATTTCTTTTAGGGGTAATAAAAATGTTCTAAAATTGGTTGTACAGGGCTGGACAGTGGCTCACGCCTATAATTCTAGCACTCTGGGAAGCCAAAGCAAGTGGATAGTTTGAACTCGGGAGGCTGAGACCAGCCTGAGCAATAGCAAGACTTTAAATCTCTATTAAAAATAGAAAAAAACTGAGGCAAGAGGATCACTGAGCCCAAGAACTTGAGGTTGCTGTGAGCTATAATGCCATAGCATTCTAGTCTGGGCACCAGAGTGAGACTCTGTCTAATAATAATGGTAATAATAAAATAAGTTGTACAGCTCAATGGCTCATCCCTGACTACTGAGGAGGCTGAGGTAGGAGTATCACTTGGGCCCAGGAGTTTGAGTTCAGCACGGGCATCATAGAGAGACTCCATCTCAAAAATAAATAAGTAAAAAAACTCGGTTGTGGTGATGGAAGCATAATTTTATACATATACTGAAAGCTATTAGATTATACATTTAAAATACATAAATTGCCTGGCATGGGAATTAAATTTTAATATATGTGTTTGAAAATTTTTTGAAATAAAAGAAGAGGGAATCCCTGTTAATAAATACTCCCCCAGCAAATTTCCACAAAGGATTTTAGCACATGCACATTCCTTTAGAAAGAAGATTCCCTACAGCTGGGCTCAAGCCTCCTTAGCCTCCTGTGGTCCAGACACCAGGTTATTGGGTGGCTGCTTGCCTCATGCCAGTGTCTGCCCAGCAGGCTCTTATCTTGCTGGAAATCTAAAGACTTTTGGACCCAGACTGCCTAAGCATTTTGATATTGTATTCTAGACACTTTCTGATACAGCATTCCTAGAGCACAAAAAACCCCCACACTGTACCCCAGAAGTGCATTAATGTACATAGTTACCATTCAATAAAAAAAAAAATACTAATCCCTTCTGAGTGTGTTCCCTGCATCCAAGACCCAAGGCTGCCACAGTGGGGCACCTGTCTCCCCAGTGAGTCATCAGACACTGGCTCCTTTGGCTCATTCTGGGGTGACTGCGGTCTTTGCCTCTATCAGAGACACCCTTGGTGGGTTACTGAGTGTAATCAAAGTTGGCCAACAAGGACGTGAGAAGCAGGTGAGTCCAACATTGTGGGGGCACATCAGTTGGTATAACCTCTGTTTGTTTGTTTTTTTAAAACTGCCATCCTCAGTAGAGTGCCGTGGTGGCGTCACAGCTCATAGCAACCTCCAGCTCTTGGGCTTAGGCGATTCTCTTGCCTCAGCCTCCCAAATAGCTGGGATTACAGGTGCCCACCACAATGCCTGGCTATTTTTTTGCAGTTTGGCCAGGGCTGGGTTCAAACTTGCCACCCTTGGTATATGGGGCTGGTGCCCTGCTCACTGAGCCACAGGCACTGTCTGGTGTAACCTTTTTGAAAACCAATTGCCCAGCCAAGTTTAAACACATAAATGTTTTGCCCCAGCTAGTCCAGCTCTGGGGAGTCCTTGGGCAGTTACACCCCTGCATGGGTACAAAGACACATGCACAAGGAAATGCCATTTGTGTCAGGATAAGACTGGAACAACCTACATTATATACTCTTCAATGAGGGAATGGATAAATTTATCATGATATTTCCAACAATGAAATGATACTAAGTCATGAAAAACTGTAAACAGGCCAGTAGCTCACACTGGGAGGCCAAGGCAAGTGGATCACCTGAGCTTGGGAGTTTGAGATCAGTTTGACCAGAGCAAGACCCCCATCTTTACTAAAACTAGAAAAATTAGCTAGGCATTATGGCAGGTACCTATAATTCCAGCTATTCTGAAGGCTGAGACAAAAGGATCACTTGAGCCCAGGAGTTTGAGGTTGCTGTGAGCTGTGATGCCAAGTCATTCTGCCCAGTGAGACTCTGTCTCAAAACAAACTAACAAAAAACCCCACAAAACAACAAGATAAGAGAGACAACATACTGCAGTGACTAAGAGCATCAACTCTGGAGCAAAATCGCCTATGTTCAAACATGGCCCCTGTATTTACCCGAGCAGGTGACTTATGGTCTCCGAGCTTGTGTTTACTATCAGGCAAAATGCCCATCATCACATGATTGCTGTGCAGATTAGAGTTGATAAGACTAAGGCACATAGAACCCAACCAGGCTACAGTGTGTGTTACGAAAGTTCCAGCTCATGGCAGTGCAGTGGGCCAATGCAGAAGCTGGCCACAAGGGCACAGAACAGGTTTGTGACCTTTCTGTGAAAAAGAAAAAGAGTCAAGTCACATTGCACACATATGCTTATATACTGGAAGAACATTCTCTAAGGACATTGCCCAGGGAAACAGGGCTCAGAGGTGGGAACCTGCTTCTCACTGTCACTGTATAATACTTCTGTGACTTGAATTCATTTTGTCTTGGGCATTTATTATTTACATATTATAAAATGTGTATGTGGTATTTGGTTTTAAGGGTGGGTTATTTTTGCTTTGGGTTTTTTTTTTTGACAGGGTTTCACTTTGTTGCCTAGGCTGATCTCCAACTCCTGGACTCAAGTTATCCTTCCACCTCAGCCTCTCAGGTAGCTGGGATTATAAGATACATGTATTTTAAAAATTTACTTTGACATATGTATGAAGGTATTTAATACAGCAGTATTTATAATAGGAAAAGAAAGAAACAACTCAAATGTCTTTTCTTGAGATAAACTATACAATAGGATGAAATACAATTTAATGCATACTTTTGAAAAAGGGGTGATCTATATGCACCGATGTGGAATGATATTTAAGATATTCCCAAACCAGGAAAACAATTGTTAGAAAATAAAGTATCTTGGACAGGCACAGTGGCTTATGCCTCCTTTGGGAGGATGGCTTGAGGTCAAGAGTTCAAGAGTTCATCATAGGCAAGATCCTATCTCTACAGAAAAAAATTTTTTAATTAGCTGGGTGCGGTGACCTGTGCCTTTAGTCTCAGCTAATCAGGAGACTGAGAGAGGAGGCTCACTTGAGCCCAGGAGTTTGAGGTGTAGTGAGCGATGATGCCACTGCATCCACTCTAGTCAGGGTGACAGAACAAGACCGTCTCTTTCTTTTTTTTTTTTTTGAGAAAGAGTCTCAAGCTGTCACCCTGGGTAGAGTGCTGTGGCATCATAGCTTACAACAACCTCCAACACAGGCTCAAGTGATCTTCTTGCCTCAATTTTTCTAATTTTAATAGAGATGGTGGGGGTGGGTCTCGCTTTTTTTGCTCAGGCTGGTCTCGAACCTGTGAGCTCAAGCTATCCACCTGTCTTGGTCTCCCAGAGTGCTAGGATTATAGGTGTGAGCCACCACATCTGGCCAAGACTCTGTCTCTAAAATAGATATTAAAAATTAAAAATATATATGCCACATATGCTTATTCTAGGAAATGGAGAAATGGGGCAGCACCTGGGCTCAGCAAGTAGTGCACCAGCCCCATAGACTGAGGGTTGTGGGTTTGAACCTGGCCCTGGCCAAACTACAACCAAAAAATATCCGGGCGTTGTGGCAGGTGCCTGTAGTCCCAGTTACTTGGGAGGCTGAGGCAGGAGAATCGGCTAAGCCCAAGAGCTGGGGGTTGCTGTGAGCTGTGAGGCCAGGACTACCGAGGGCAACAGAGTGAGACTCTGTCTCTAAAAAAAAAAAAGAAAAGAAAAGAAAAGAAAGAAAGAAACGGAGAAATGACAGAGGAGAAAGGGAATAGTCACTCTTGATATCCTAAGACAACCCCTGTTGGCATGTTGACGAGCTTCCTCCCAGGCTCTGGCTCACGTACATGCTTCACAGAACTATAAGCATACTTTATGCTCTTTTTCTTTTTTACACTCCATACTCCTTTTAATTTTTTTTTTTAAGAGACAGAGTCTCATTTTGTCACCCTCTGTAGAGTGCTGTCATCATAGCTCACAACAGCCTCAAACTCTTGGGCTCAAGCAATTCTCTTGCCTCAGCCTACCTAGTAGCTCAGCTATTTTAGGCTATTTTTTTTTGTTCATCTGTTTGTTTAGCAGGCCCAGACCCACCAGTCCCAGTGCATGTGGTCAGTGCCCTAACCACTGAACTACAGGCACCCAGCATCCATATGCTTTTTAAATTTAATTCTGGAGCAGAGGTACTTTCCCACATTATGATAATCTCTATAAACATCCTTTGTTTGGCTGCCAGATATTCTTCTGGAAGGCCAGACCCTTGACTGCTTCTGCCACATTTCAGGGGAACTTGTGCAAAGGCTGGGTCTTGGCTGTGACAGAGCCTGACCTTTCATATCCACACCCAGAACCTGCCAGGCATGTTCCCTGGAGGAAGGCCAGGGGGCCATTTTGGTTCAACAGCCAGGTTGCCAGGTTGCCAGTAAATAAAAAAAACAAAAAAACACTTAGGTTTGTGGAGTGCTGCTGGGAATGAGGTTTGGAAAACTTAGCCAAGTTCTCTATCTGAAGTCACCCCTGGCAACAGTAACCCAACAGAGCTCAAAATGCAGGGAAATAAAGAGCTAATTCCTGCCCATATACAGTCAAACATTTTGCCAAGTGCCCACCACGCACAAGCCAAGAGAAGGGAGGTGCTATCAGACACAGCCTAAGCCTTGCAGTCAGGCACTGACTCACATAAAAAATGACACTGGAGAATGACATGTGCTCATAAAAATCTGCTAAGCGCCTCAGGGAATGCAGAGGAAAGAATCAGGAAAGGTGTCTTAAATCTGTGTCCTAAAGGAGCCAGGATCGTAATTTTAACAGACTTATTTTTTTGAGACAGAGTCTCACTATGTCATCCTCAGTAGAGTGCCTCTATAATGATCATAATGATGGACTATAACAGACTTGGACATCAGCTGAAAGAGGCTGTGTTTTGAGGAAGGAGCTATTTATCAATTTGTTTGGGGGAGGGAACATTACTTGGTTATTTTGCATTTTCCCGCCTACTCTTAAAAACTTCTTTTTTTTATTCTTTTGAGACAGAGTCTCACATGGAGTCACAGCTCACAGCAACCTGAAACCCTTGGGCTCAAGTGATTCTCTTGCCTCAGCCTCCCAAGTGGCTGGGACTACAGGCGCCCGCCACAACGCCTGGCTATTTTTGTTTGTTGTTGCTGTTGTCATTGTTCCCTGTTTAACAGGCCCGGGCTGGGTTCAAGCCTGCCAGCCCCAGTGTATGTGGCCAGAGCCCTAACCACTGAGAATGGGCACCGAGCTCACACTTCTTTTTTTCCATGTATACACTCAACTAATGCACATATATGTAACTTAAAATTTTTAAATGTTTGCCTATATAATATAGATAATCAAAGTGCCTCTAATGGCACCCTCTACCCCCTACCCTGAGAAAATCACCATTAAATTCCTCCTTCAATCTGTACCGCTAAGGAAACAACCAAAACAAACAGACAACCTTCAGAATGGAGAAAGATATTTGCATATTATGAATTGGACATAAACTTGATAACTAGGATCTATAGAGAACTCAAATTAATCAACAAAAAAAGACTCAACAACCCCATATATCACTGGGCAAGATACATGAATAGAACTTTCTCTAAAGAAGACAGATGAATGGCTAACAAACCCATGAAAAATGCTCATTGTCCATAATCATCAGAGAAATGCAAATCAAAACCACCCTGAGATAACACCTAACTCCCGTGAGAATGGCCCACGACACAAAGTCTCAAAGCTGCAGATGCTGACGTGGATGTGGAAAGAAGGGAACACTTTTATACTACTGGTGTGACTGCAAACTAATACAACCTTTTTGGAAGGAAGTATGGAGAATCCTCAAAGAACTCAAATTAGACCTCCTATTTGATCCTGCAATCCCATTACTAGGCATCTACCCAGAAGAAAAAAAAATCGTTTCATCATCAGGACATTTGCACTAGACTGCTTATCACAGCTCCATTTATAATTGCCAAAATGTGGAAACAGCCTAAATGACACCAATCCAGGAATGCATTAACAAGCAGTTGTATATGTATACCATGGAATACTATTCAGCCACTAAAAAAGATGGAGACTTTACATCTT
This sequence comes from Galago senegalensis, assembly GCA_963575145.1. Taxonomy (NCBI): domain Eukaryota; kingdom Metazoa; phylum Chordata; class Mammalia; order Primates; family Galagidae; genus Galago; species Galago senegalensis. Next base: position 2,474 of record CAUYTI010049511.1, on the reverse strand, counting down.
TTATATTAACCTGGCTGGAGATGGAACACATTCTTAGTAAAGCATCACAAGAATGGAGAAACAAAAATCCAATGTACTATATTCTAGTATGAAGGCAGTAGACGAGCTAATACAAGGGTGGATGGGTGGGGGAATGAGCAAGTAGGGAAGAGGGGAGGAGGGAAGAGAATGAAGGGGTCACGGTGTTGGCACACCTTGGGGGCAGGGCACAATTATAAAAGGGATTTTATCTAGCAAATGCAAATTAGAATAACCTAATTCTTTGTACCCTCAATAAATCCCAAACAATAAAAAAATTCCTCCTTCAAATAGTTTTTGCTACATAAAGAATGATAGATGTATGTACTTACAAAAGAAAAAGGATCATATTATATTGTCTTTTTGCCTTTTTACTCAGCGACATAAAAATCACTAACATTTTTGTCTTTATGATCTATATTTATATAGACAGTGACACTTGAGCTGCCCTCCCTGGCCCGGGTGTACATTTCAAAGCTACTTCAGGACAGGAAATGTGGTAAGTGGAAACCTGCCTCTTCAGGGCCCCCAACCCCAGAGGCGACCCACAGGGCTATTTCTGGAGCTGCCTGCCCTAGAGAGTGACTTCAACTAGAACTCTGGCCCTGAAAGGAAAAAATGACCCAACTGCCTCCAAGAATTAAAATTAATAGTTTCCTAAAAGCAAATTAATTCAGGCTTGGCTCCCATACATAGCACAGTGGTTACAGCACCAGCCACGTACACTATAGTTGGCAGGTTCGAACCCGGCCCAGGCCAGCTAACCAGAAATGATGATTGAAACAAAAAAATAGCTGGGCGTTGTGATGTGATGTAGTCCCAGCTGCTTGGGAGACTGAGGCAAAAGACTCTCTTAAACCCAAGAGTTTGAGGTTGCTGTGAGCTGTGATGTGACAGCACTCTACTGAGGGCAACATAGTGAAACTCTGTCTCAAAAAACCCCCAAAAAACCCAAATTAATTCAGAAGTTATAGGATAGTTTTAATTTCAAATCTGAAAGTGATAATAGGTATTTATCTTTTTATTTATTTATTTTTTGAGACAGAGTCTCACTCTGTCACCCTGGGTAGAGTGCCATGGCATCATAAGTCACAGCAACCACAAATTCTTGTGCCTCAGCCTCTGTAGTAGCTGGGACTACAGGCAGGTGCCACTAACCCCGGCTAATTTTTCTACTTTTTTTGTTTTTTTTATTTCAATATGAGAGAACAAATTTTTAGGTTACATTGTTCTCATTTCCAAGCTAAATTTCAAGTTGTATGAGAACTACATGCTAAATACCCTCAAATCTTGGACATTAGGTGAGATCCCACCAAATGCCCTCCCTCCTCCCTCTAATTGCCCTCTCCCCTTCCCTCCCCTCCTCACCCTCTTCCTTGCTAGACTATATTTGTGTTTTATCATTCATATAAGTGTGTATTTATATATTGAGTACATTAGATACTTTTTTAAAAACCATTTTTGAGATGTTACTAAAAAAGAATGTGTTCCAACTCCATCCAAGTAAACATAAAAGATGTAAAGTCTCCATCTTTTTTATGGCTGAATAGTATTCCATGGAGCAATCCAAATGCTCCTCAACTCATAAATGGATTAACAGAATTGTTCTGCTTTTAGTAGAGATGGGGTCTTGTTCTTGCTCAGGCTGGTCTCCAGCTTCTGAGCTCAAACAATCCACTCACCTCAGCCTCCCGGAGTGTTAGGATTACAGGCATGAGCCACCACACCCAGCCTAGGCATTTATCTTATAGTACTAACAGATACCTACCATTTGTGAAGACTAAATAAAATAAAGATAAGAGGAGAGCATTTTTTTCTCTACCAGTTATTATGCTAAGTTCAGTAATGTTCACTTCTCCTCCCTCATTAATACCAGCTTTGCCATGGTATGAACACAAGTCCCCAACAAAATAAGTACCCTTTCCCTCAGTCCAGAGAAGGACGTCCAATCTGAAACAGTGGCTTTTGTGGTCACAACCAACATGGAGAAGCACATTTTGTACCATGTCCCTGTACACGCATGCAGGGGTGATATCAAAATATTTGACATAAAATGGAACAAATATAGAAGGGATGTGAGTTGGAAACCTTCTAGTGAGTTTTCACCAGTACACAAATTTGGGGAAAGGTGGTTAATACATGTAAAGGTTTTAAAAATCATTAACTGGGCTCAGCACCTATAGCTCAACCGGCTAAGGCGTCAGCCACGTACACCTAAGGTGGCGGGTTCGAATCCCCAGCCCAGACCCGCCAAACAACAATGATGGCTGCAACCAAAAAAAAAAAAAAAATAGCCGGGCGTTGTGGCCGGCGCATGTGGTCCCAGCTACTTGGGAGGCGGAGGCAGGAGACTCGCTAGAGCCCAGGAGTTGGAGGTTGCTGTGAGCTGTAATGCCACGGCACTCTACCCAGGGGGACAGCTTGAGGCTCTGTCAAAAAAAAGAAAGACTAGGTAA